>JASANF010009993.1:0-25410 GCA_030248245.1 Trissonchulus sp. WLG1_4
AATTTCACCCAGAATTCAGAGACTCTGAATTTTATCTGAAAAAAATGTTACTGGTTTTTCAGATTAACTTCACTATTTCAGATACTTTTTACACGAATTTCAGATAAAATTTACCTGATATTTACAGATGTGAAAAACACGTGAATTTTCTCTGAAACTCGTGTAAAAAATATCTGAAAAGCATGTAACATTTTTTTCAGATAAAATTCAGAGTTTCTGAATTCTGGGTGAAATTCTCTGAAATTCCTCTGAATTTATCTGAAATTTGTCTGAAATTCCTCTGAAAGTCTGTAAAATGTCTCTGAATGGAAAGGGTAAAAAACATCTGAAAAATCTGTAACAGATAAAATTTTACAGAAAATTCCGATTTCCTGGTTTTCCTGTGCTTTTTTACAAAATTTTGCCTGAATCGTTACAATTTTATCAGTTTTTTTAACTTTGGCTTCAGTAAAGTAGAAATTTCAAAAAAAACAGAGACCCGCTGCTGTGCTGCCCTGCAAGTTTGAAATCTCACCTGGACCCCGTTGCACCAAACACTAATCACTGATAAATAATCAGTTATCAGTAAATTATCAGTACATTGCGCTGCACGGCGATTACTGATAACTGATAAACTTAGTGCAACGCTACACTGATAACTGATCGATGGTCAGACTGAAGCGGGGGGGGGGGAAATTATTTTCGATTCTAATTCGCTTCCAACCCCATCTTTTAATAAAAATATGAAGCCCCCATCGTCAGCCATGCCCCCAATCTGATCTCTAGCCCCCAAAATAGCTGTCGCCCCTTTTAATAAAAATCTGAAGTGAAATTATTGGTGTTAAAACCCTTAGGGGTCGAATAAGTCGGAAAAACTGCATTTTTTCGACTAATGATCCGGATTCCCCCTATATCCCCCAAACCTAGGGGGGGTCAAAATTGAACGCTCTTTCGAATAGGCTAAGTTAGAAGTTTGTAGGATGTAAGCTTTAGCTGGAAATCAAACTTTGTCCAAAAATTAAACTTTACATGAAATTTTTGCGCAAAATTAGATTTAGTCAAAAATATCGAAATATCAAATCGAAGCGTTACAGCACAAGTACGGTTCCGTAAAAATTCCGGGCTATAGCTGCAAATTTTATTAAAATATAAAGCTAGTTAGTGTTTTTTAGTGTAGTAAAGTTATTTCTGATGCTTCTTAGCAGGTTTTTTCTTCAATTTAGGCCTCAGGCTTAGGCTTAGGCTTAGTGCTTAGGCTTAGTGCTTAGTTTTAGGCTTAGGTTAGGCTTAGGCTTAGTGCTTAGGCTGAGGCTTAGTGCTTAGGCTCAGGCTTAGTAGGTGGGTCAGCAAAGGTTAGTCTTAGTTGCTTGCATCAAATAAAAGGACCCTTGCTACTGTGGAATCATAAATAAAGCTGCACTTTCAAACCTAACTTTGACTGTCAGTGCCAGCTTGGTGCTGAGCATCAGTGACGTTGTCAGATTGTATTTATGACATTCTATTTCATTAGAAATCGCTACTTATGACCAAAGATGCATATTTTTCTAGAAAAATGTAATAAATTTAATGTCTACGCAAAAAGAAACTAAAACTTTTGATATGTAAGCTCAATTTAACTATGCATATTTCGCCTCTTTTTTTAGTTGGCAAAATTAAGATTTTTAGTATGACTGAGCTAAATATGTTGCAAACAAAGCTGTATTAAGTATATTATTATGTGTTAATTTATGACGATCAAACTTCAGGCTCGTATTACGACTGTATTGGTCATAATTTTCGATGATTAGCCCCAGTATGTCGAAAAACGATGATTTTCGACAAAAATTGAAATTTTTCGAAAATGTATAAATCGTTTTTTCGCTTGGAAAGTGCTAAAAATGAACTCAGCGCATGCGAAAACCTATAAAAACGTGTTTTCACGGTAAAAAAATATCACTTTGAATTTTTCCCCCCCCGCCTCAGTTGCACCCTGATCGATATTTACTGATAACTAATAACTGATACTTTTTTGTGCAACGAGGCCCTGATCTGAAGCCCCGGACAAAATCGACGAAACTCGTAACGAATTGGGCGATATTTTGGAAAGTGCAGTTGGGCCGTTGGGGGGATAGTGAACCTATTTCTTGGAGTAGAGAACCTCGAGGGAAGCATTTTTTGTAATAGAATAGAATATCCACAAATTTGTATTTTCGGAGCTACAGTATGACCCCTTGAAAACTGCATTTTCGGATCAAGTGCAGTTGGGGGGGGGGGGGAATAGTGGACCTATTTTTTGGAGTAGAGCACCTTGGGGGAAGCATTTTTTGTAATAGAACCCCTATCCACAAATTTTGATTTTCTGAGCTATGACCTCTCGAAAATTGCATTTTCAGTGTTTTTGGACGTGAACGTAGGCCAAAGTTTGAAACCAAAATTGGCTATAATCTTTGTTTTTGGATAGTTTTGAGTGCGTTATGATGTTTTAAGGCATCGTCTAGGCTTAGTTGGCAGGATTCTCTAGGCTAAGCTGGCAGGATTTTTTCTGAAAATTTCGATTTTTTATTGCCTAAGCCTGAGCCTAAGCCTAAGCCTGATACTAAGCCTAAGCCTAAGCCCCATACTAAGCCTAAGCCCTAAGCCTAAGCCTAAGCCCAAGCCTAAATTAAGGTAAAGTTTGAATTTGGTCAAAAATTGGACGTTTCTGGCGAATTCGGCCAATTTTTCGGCTGGAACCCGGTCAAAGAGCCTTTGTTTTGATTCTAAAAAATTGTAAACAATAATCTGACACCATTTAGACACGATTAGAACGCAAAAATCAAGGGCTTCGGAAAAAAAATTGTAAAACGTCCCTCACTGAGGGTTCAGATTTCGGGGGGTCATATCTCAGAAAATCCAAAAAATGAAATAGGGGTTCTTGAAGCAAAAATGCTTCCCCCAAGGTGCTCTACTCAAAAAAATAGGTCCACTATTTTTCCCCCCCCCAACTGCATTTAACCCGCATTTTCAGTGTTTTGGGAAGTGAACGTAGGCCAAAGTTTGGGATCAAGTGCAGTTGGGGGGGGGGGGGGAAATAGGGGACCTATTTTTTGGAGTAGAGCACCTTGGGGGAAGCATTTTTTGTAATAGAACCCCTATCCACAAATTTGGATTTCCTGAGCTATGACCCCTTAAAAATTGCATTTTCAGTGTTTTTGGACCACAGGAAAAATTTTTTTCGAAAAGTGACCGAAAATTAAAGGAAAATTGGAGGAAATGCAATTTGAACCAATTTTAAAATATGTATTCCTTTAAATTTCATACTAATTTCGTGCGTTTTTAGTACATATTTTGCCTAAACTTTTGCGTTTTTTCCTTCAACTTTCGGTTTTATTTCTACACATTTTCAGTTTAATTTTGGCTTAATTTCGGTCACATTTCCGCTAAATTTCCGCAGCTTTTCTGTCATTTTTCAGCAATATTTCCTTTAAATTTCAGTCAAATTTCCGCTAAATTTCTGCAGCTTTTCTGTTATTTTTCAGCAATGTTTCATTTAATTTTCCGTCATATTTCCGCTAAATTTCTACAACTTTTCTGTTATTTTTCACTATAGTTTCATTCATATTTCCTTCAAATTTCAGCCAAATTTCCGCAACTTTTCTATTATTTTTCAGCACTTAGTATGTGATTACGGGCCTAAGTGTTACTCACATACATTATGTACACATACACTTATGTACTGTACTTACATACATATGTAAGTACATACTTCGCTTAGCTGCTTCGCAATTGTTTCGGTTTTGTATTCACATTATGTTTAGTGTTTGGCTTAGTGGGGGGGGGGGGGGGCCGCCCTGAGCTAAGCGATTAGTTGGGGATTTGTATTGAGCTCTCTTTCATGCAAGGCTCAACATACATGTATGTGAGTGTGCGTGTACGTTTTCAAGTTTACGCTTGAGGTTGGGATTTCAGTTCAGCTTAAGCTGAGGGTCAGGCAAAATTTTGTAAAAAAGCACAGGAAAACCAGGAAATCGGAATTTTCTGTAAAATTTTATCTGTTACAGATTTTTCAGATGTTTTTTACCCTTTCCATTCAGAGACATTTTACAGACTTTCAGAGGAATTTCAGACAAATTTCAGATAAATTCAGAGGAATTTCAGAGAATTTCACCCAGAATTCAGAAACTCTGAATTTTATCTGAAAAAAATGTTACATGCTTTTCAGATATTTTTTACACGAGTTTCAGAGAAAATTCACGTGTTTTTCACATCTGTAAATATCAGGTAAATTTTATCTGAAATTCGTGTAAAAAGTATCTGAAATAGTGAAGTTAATCTGAAAAACCAGTAACATTTTTTTCAGATAAAATTCAGAGTCTCTGAATTCTGGGTGAAATTCTCTGAATTTTCCCTGAATTTCTCTGAAAATTATATATCTGAAATTCCTCTGAAAGTCTGTAAAATGTCTCTGAATGGAAAGGGTAAAAAGCATCTGAAAAATCCGTAACCGAAAAAATTTCACAGAAAATTCAGATTCCTGGTTTTCCTGTGAAGTATGTGCAATTCATAAACGCAGTTTGTAAGTTTGATAAGTTTGCATTTTTCTGTGTTATTTGCAGGTGTCTTATGGCAGATCTTGAGTAAAGGAGATTTCAACATGGTGAGTCGGTATATATATAGAGCACTGTCATACATGTAGTTGGGGGGGGGGATGGGGGGGGAAGACCCCCCCCCCCCAAATCCGGTCCCAGGGGAGGGAGGGGGGGTCCCGGGGCCAGGGGATAAAGAGGGGGGAGGGTCCCGGCGGGAGTAAAATTTTGGCCAAAATTTAAAAAAATCGGCATTTTTTTGTGAAATTTAAGCGATTTTTACAAAAATTTTCGCCAAAAATTGTCAAAATCGGTGTTTTTTGGTCAAAAAAGGTAAAAATTGCGTCATTTTTGGGAGGGGGGGGGTCAAAAATGAGCTGACACAGGGGAGGGGGGTCCCACCAAGGGGGGGGGGAGGGGTACCCAAAATTTTGGTGCTGTTACATGTATGAGCACTGTAGCTTCTGCTTTTTCTGCAAGTTTACTATATATACTATATGATTGGGGTTGGGCTCTGCTGCAGTCAGAAAATTTTTGGTCTAGTGTAGCAGTTACACCACCCTCTACAAACGGCAGACGATTACTTCTAAAAAACTTAGAAGGTGACAGAGACAAGGATGAGGAACATTTGGAAATGCATTTTGAACAAGTTAATTCCTTTACTTTCCCTTCGCGTATCAATTCATCATGCTCGTGTTTCATCGTGTTTTCTACTTTTTCACAAAACTTTACCTTCATTTAAACCAAAAGTGTTTTTATACAAAATTTCGACGAAAGAACGAGAAAGAAGGTCACAGATTAAGTTTACCACATGCCAAACGCTAGCGAAGTTGCTTATAGTTTTTCTGTTGTTAACTGCGATCGCTTCTCTAGATGCTTAGTTGTTGTAATCTAGCTCCTTTTTAGTTGTATTTTTTATCATTTGAATATCTCTGCTTTCATACTTTCAGGATTTCTCCAAATTCTCAGACGATAGTTTCGACGCAAAGGATTGGATTAATCAGTGCTTTCAGCACAAAGATGTGGATAAGACTCGTGAGGTATGTCTGAAACGGTGTACAACAAAACCAGAGACCCACGGGAACAGTCGGTGAGGATGGGTGCTCGATCCACGGGATTTCATCTAAAATATTGTTTTGTTTCTGGTTGTACGTCTATATCCGAAAATTATATATATTTTGCAATTTGTGGATTGTTATCATATTTTTGGGACACTTTTCCGACGTCAGAGGTGGGGTGCGGGCGTGGAGAGTTGAAGGAGGGGAGGGAGGAGCTGAATACTTCCACTAGACTCCCAACCCATTTGAATATGTATGATCAGAACTGTTATTCTATTTATGTATGCATTTTATTCCACATACAGTGTTGGCGTTATATATATATATATTTATATATAATAATTTTATATATATATAATTTTCCCCAAATTTTTTTCTGGGGGCTGCCGCCCCCAGACCCCTGCAACTATTTGGCTTAGTGGTCTTTGCTTTTGTCTTGCATAAAAGCATATGGATATGCATATAGTTGCATTGTGCACTATGTCTTTGCTTAATACACTGTATAATGTATCGTTTTAGCAGTGTTTTATTGTTACAACAATGCCAACTTTAGTAAATGTACAGTTGTTAATGTCAAAAAATTTCGGAAAATTTGCAGATTTTCTAGCTTCCGAACCCTTTGCCGGCCCATCATTTTTGTAATTTTCGGAGTTTTGAGCTCCAATTTTACGTCCGATGCTGCTGTGATCGAAAATTAGCATTGTTTTTGACCGAAAAATGCTATTATGTGTCGTTTTTTGCGTTAAAGTAACAATTAAGTGCATTTTATCACATTTCAAAAAATCTAAAAGTCATCCCCCCCCCCCCGAAATTTTTTTCTGGCTACGCCACTGTTTTATATATATATATATATATATATATATATATATATATATATATATATATATATATATATATATATATATATATATATATATATATATATATACTTTTTCAGATTGGTGCATATTATAATTGCTAATTAGATTTTGATTCAATTTTAATCAAGCTATTATGAATGAATAACTGTTTGTTTTTTCAGCAGTTTGCCAGTTCGTTGGTGATGAAACTGCAAGTGTTTATTCAGGTAAGCATTCATTGGTCTAAACTAGTGTTGGGAATTTTTTCGAAACGTACCCGAACTCGAACCCGAACCCGAACCATTCGTACCCGAACCACCCGAACCCGAACCCGAACTTTGGCTGAATGAACTGCATTACATTACACACTTACTATATATATGTGAATATAGAATGTCAAAAAAGTGTGAAGCAATTAAGTCAACAACTTTTTAAGAAATAAATACTTTTAATATTCAACGTTGAATAAAGTGATTATTTTCATGCTTAATCGAATCATATTCAATTTCCCGCTTTGTTTCGATTTTTAAATAAAGTGATGAAACGTGTAGGTGCTAGTGTTTTGTGACCGGCCGGTCGGTAAAAGCGACCACTTCAGCCGGTCAACCAATTAAGGTGGTAGTGTCGCCAAAGCAGTTTTGCTCATAGGCTGCAAAATGAGAACTTTTTGCTTTAAAATTGTACGTTCACTGAGAAACTAGTGAAATGCCATATGGTGTCAGATAAATACTGCCAGACACTAGACTACCAATATCTACCAATATTTTTAACCAATCACCATTTGTGAGCCAGATAGCACACAATAGAGACATAAAAGTTCAAAAAATCAAGCCAGATATCAGATTGGCCAGCTTATGATGTACATGTAACGTTTTGACGCACAATTTTTTGCGACAAATAAGAAAAATGAAAAATGAAGGTTCGTTTCTCTTTTGATTTCAAAATAAGTGTCTAAATTTTTCACAATTTATCATTATTGCTGTGAGTACTTTACAGGTTACGCACAGTTTCACAGTTCAAACAGGCATTACTCCACAACCACTCAAGCAATTTGCACAAAATTTTGTGTGTGTAAACAAGAGCATATGTGCTTTTACTCTGTGTAAACAATCTGAACAAAAAGTATCTTAATTGTGACGAAATTATCGAATGTGAATAGGTTTTCAAAACGTCATTTTTCCGACTTTGCGACATCACTGCTAACTGTATGCTGCATCAATTTTTCTGAAACTTGGCAAAAATATTTGCCTTGAAACATATTTTTAGAATATATAAAGAACAATGACCTACCTTTCACTGAAAAAGTTTTATAGTCGCGCAAAATCGACTGCTTTCGCGACACTACCCCCTTAAGGCCGTCATAACAGTGTGACAGGCTAATTTAAGACGAAAGTATTCTCTGGATTTAGATGAATTTGTTTTTTCTAAAATTTCTGCCGGGTTGGCCGGTTACGCGGCCGGTCACAAACACTAGTAGGTGCATTGCACGGGGTACTTGTCTCTGGAAAGCCGAAATTTGCGCAAAAAAATTGCATCAGCTTCAATATTAAATGTTAATAAAACTATAAATTGCTTTATGTTATATTACATGTGACCAGGGGCGTACACAGGATTTTGAAAGGGGGGTCGCACGTTGTCCACTTTTTCGTTCAATTTTTGCGCTCACAATTGCGGGGTCTGGGGGCGTCAGCCCCCAGAAACCAATAAGTGTCGCACTTTTTGGCGTAGTGGTTTAAATAACAAAATGTAATTTTGGCCAATTAAATTGAACTCACTGTTGCGGGGTTGCGGCGGCAGCCCCCAGAAAAAAATGGAAATTTTTTAAATTTTCAGGCCGACTTTGGTCAACTGGAGACGTATCAGAAATTTTATTCCACAGGAAAACTAAAGCAATAGACGGGAACGTTACATCAGATTAGATATTACATATTACGTATTACATAAGTAAATTCAGCACAATATACTCTTAGTACATGCGTAGGCTTTGATAAAAGATAATAACATTATAGCACTCTAAGTTTATGAGTACAGGTAAGTAACCCCCGGACTAGACGTCCGGCTGATTCAGCCTCTGGGTTTAGGTTCTTGTCTCGTTTAGTAGCCCTGGAGCGTCAGGGGTGTCATCTACACGCGGGAATCCGTGAACGGGGGCCAGCCCCTTCGGCACGGGCCCTTCTCGCTGTCACGATGCGCGATTGAGACGAAACACCAAAAAGTTTATGCATGTATGCTGCATTCTTTTAAAATATTCTTTTGCCATTTTCGGAAGCTGGCGCTCACGAATTGTTCCCGCGAACACAGCTGAATAGAGTTCACGCCTAGAGCTGATTTAGATTCACGCCTTGGCTTGAATTCGAACACTTTGAGAACACACACGCACACTAACACGTGTGCAGCCTTGCTGCGAGGAAAGCAGCAAAAATTAGAAAATTTTGGGATTGTTTGAAAAATCTGAAGTTAGTTCTAGTAATTATTATACTGAAAATGCTTATTATTTTTGGAAATTTTAAAAAATTTGGTATAAAAAATTTGTAATTTGGTCAGAAAATTTAGGTACCCGAACCACTTTTTGCGTCCCCGAACTGACTTGTACCCGAACCCGAACCCGAACTTTCGTCCCAACACTAGTCTAAACTGTACGGAAGGGTGAGATTTTTTTAGTTTCAATTTGCTGAAGAATGAGGATGGATTTTTAAAGTGTATAATGCATTTTATTTTGCAATAGGTTGTATTAATTAATTTTCTTTGCAGGCTTTTTTAGCGTCTTTAAAAACAGATTTACATTTAATTTCAGGTACCCCGTCCGCACCTAAAAAATTGTTCCACACAGTGTTTTTTTGCGTCAAAAAGTGCGAAACGCCGCACTTTTTTTCTGAAATTTCGCACTTTTTTTTGGCCATGTGCGTCCCGTGACGCACTTTTTATCGGCTGAGGCTGAAAGATGTCATAGGTGATTTTGGCCAAAAAGTGCCGAAAATAGCACTTTTGTCACGAAAATTGTGAAAAATTTTCCAAAATTGCGTCAAAACCATCAAATTTGTAAAATTTTCTGATGTGTCTAACGTTTCAAGCTTAATCGGTATGCAGCTACAGTTGGTTTCAATGACAGTTTACAAACTATTATGATTAGGTATGATTAAGATCATGATTAGAAAAAATCGTGTCGAAGCATGCCACACCCAGCAAGTTTCTTAAAAGCATCAATTAATGCCAATAGGTATTTAGATGATTGCCCCGCTAGTATCAAAGTTTGGAATAGGAGAATTCTATTATATATATCTGCTGAAATTAGCTGCGTGTTTACAGTGTTAATAGTTCAGTTCCTGCCAACTTAATTTGGCGTAATGAGGCAGTCTCCAGTAGCCCGTTTCAACAAACTCACAGGCCCACAAATTTGTGGGCCTGTGAGCCTGTGCCTGTGAATTCTGTTTCAATATCTCACAGGCACAGGTCACAGCTCACAGGCCACAGGCACAGCGAAATTCATATAACGCGCGTGTAACAGCAGGCTGTTTTTCAGCAGCGTACCTATGTGCGTTTGCTGGCAAGCCGAGCATGCAGTCACATTGTGTGCGTCACCTTTGGAATAGTGACCTGTGCCTGTGGCCTGTGACAGGCAGCATTTCATGCTTATTGAAACGGGATTCACAGGCACCTGTGGCCACAGGTCACAGGCCCACAAATTTGTGCCTGTGGGCCTGTGAGTTTATTGAAACGGGCTACAGGGGAACTGATTTAAGTCCCATCCCAAAACACCAGATACATGGCTTCTGGGGGCTGCCGCCTCCAGATCCCTGCAACTACTGCAGTTCCCGTTTCGTACTTTTTCAAGCCAAATTGCATCCTTGTAGTCTTTTTCAGTCTACTAAAATTCAAAACTCTGCTTAGCTTTTCTCAACAACACCGAAATTAACGTTCAGCAAAATACCTACATTGACGTACGCCTCCAGATCCCTGCAACTACTGCAGTTCCCGTTTTGTACTTTTTCAAGCCAAATTGCATCCTTGTAGTCTTTTTCAGTCTACTAAAATTCAAAACTCTGCTTAGCTTTTCTCAACAACACCGAAATTAACGTTCAGCAAAATACCTACATTGACGTAATATTTAAGTCCCTCTTGGATACCGCACTATGAAGCGTATCGAATAAAACATAAATTTCCAGATGCTGAGACACCACGGACAGTTCCATAGTTTAAGTCGCCGACTCTCAGAAACCAGAATTTATAAGTTAAGCTCAGCTTTCGCACATTCTAAATGGGCAAGGCAATGGCGTACCCAGGGAAGGCTAGATGGGCGGAATGGCCACCCCTCCCGAATTTTTTCCCAGTGAATTTTTTTACACATTTTTACATTTTTTCACAGTGAATTTTTACCCTTTTGTTTTTATTGCTTGGTCGAAAAAATTTTCCGATACGTTTTCAATTGAGCAAATTTGGCCTAAAAGTCAAAAAATTTTCCAAATTTTTTCCCTGGGGGCTGCCGCCCCCAGACTCTTGCAACGTCTGGCAACGTGGCCTTCCATTTTCACTTCACATTTGTATGTTATTATTGAAAATAGGGCAGTTTTAACCCATTACAATAAATCGAAAAGCCATTGCCCCCCGAAATTTTTTTCGAGGTACGCCACTGCTTAAAAGTGGAAATTAAAATTTTTTCAGAAAATTTGTTAAAATTACAAAATCCTAAGTGAGGACGGCCAGTGCCATAAGAAAGTGATTTTCACCTAAAACACGCGCTTAAATAGAATTATAACCGCTCTGCGCACTTTTTTTCAAAATGACGCAAAAAAATTTGGGCATGTGCGTCAGACAACGCAAAATTTTTGACGAAAAAAAACACTGGTTCCACACATTTTTGAATGAATCAGTTGTTTTGAATATTTTGTTTATTTTGCAGGAAGTAAATCGATCTCTTGATGAGATCAGCCAGCAAGCTGTGCAGTTTATGCCCAAGTATGTTTGTTTTGTTGAATTACTGCGTCTATTTTGTCGACTGGAACTTGATTTGTATTTGTCGCGTTATGTACATATTGACTCTCAACGTTTTTTTAGACGTATATATGTACGCAGATGGCTCTGTTTTAGTCTTTCAAGAAGAAAAGTCACTGATGGAACTGATATGATTACACAACCCGTGATATTGGATAATTCAATAATATAATTTTTAATCAGGGTAGGCGCGACAGCGCCTAACCCTAGAATACGAACGAAACTCCACATTGCAGAATTTCTAAATTAGTTTTTTTAATAACTAAAAATTTATGCAAGCAAACTGGTTTTAATTTGGTGTGTGCACGTGCCTGGGGGACGGCTACATGCTGGCCAAATTTCAGGCGAATCGGTTGGGTATTACCCGAGATATGAAAAATCGTCTCCCGCAAACTCAGATTTTTCCGTCTTTATCGTTTTTTCCCGGCGACATAACTCAAGAAATTCTTCTGAGCGAGGCACTTTTTTGTGTTTTTTTATATTTGTCGTGGTCGGCAATAGAGGCATCATAAAGATTTTGTTCTAGGCTTTTGCCGTTTTGGCTCTGCTGGGAGGGGGGAAACCCCTTTTTTGGGCCTCGAAAGTCAAAAATAAACTCGAGCCGACTTTTGAGAAGTTACGCAAAGAGCCCAAGTATGATCTCTTGCATGCATGGTAGTGTAGTGGGGTTGTAGTGCATCTCCCCTTTTGGAGTCGATCGGGTGACTTGAGGCCTGGGGAGGGGAGTCGGAAGGTAACTCACGTGTATTATGGGGGTAGGCTACCTACGGGCACTACAGCCAAGACGGTTATAGATGGAGGTCTGTCGTTTTGTATGCGAATATAAACCCATATACTGTGCATTACAGCGTGTTATTAGTTTAGCTGTCAGATTTACCTAGTAGCCAGAACTGGTGCACCCCCCTCTGACACCCTTGAAAACATGCTTTTTCATGACTTTGTCAATGTATAACGCTTTAATGGTTAATCATTCGTGCTGTATTGTTATGATGACGCAATAAATACGTGCAGGGGTGTCAGTTGATGTTGTTTGGTCAGCGTCGCGTATGGTGGTTCACTTTGGCACCCCAGGCAAATTGGCAGAAGTCTCAGGTCGCATCAAAAAGGGACCACCTAGGGTACTTTTGGGGTGGAAATTTTTTTAGATTTTTTTCTTGAAATCTCGCTTCTAGGAGTTATTTGGGCCCCTGAACACGAATCTGGGGTTAGTTTTTGCCTATCACCCCCCTGGACCCGCCTACACGGCCCCCTCAGGGTACCCCCCCTAGGGGGTCCTCAGGGGTCAAATTTTCGAAATTGAGATTTTGATGTCTTTAGGGGTAATTTGGGCCCCTGAACACGAATTCGAAGTCCGTTTTCGTCTAGGACCCCCTGAACCCTCCTACAGCCCCCTCAGGGTACCCCCCATAGGGGGTCCTAAGGGGGTCAAAATGGGGCAAATTTTCGAAATTGAGGTTTTGATGTCGATAGGGGGTGTCAGTTGATATTGTTTGGTCCGCGTGGTGTGCACTGGTCCACTTTGGTAGCCCTAGCAAAGTGCCAGAAAGGTCAATTTGACAAAATTTTAAAATATTTTCAATTTTTTTGAATAACTGAAAAAGGTTAGTTTGAGTTGCCGAACACGAATTTAACGTTACGTTGACCAAAATTAATGTGTTAACTCAAAATAATGACAAATACGAACAGGCCAATTGTGTACTGTTAGTGGCATTGTAGAAATAAGTATGTAGTGCAGCATACACATGCGCGACTATCACTTTTCAGAATTTATTATTTTCATACAAATATACAATTCAAGTGTCAGCTTCCTGTCGTCAAGTAAAATGGCTGCAGCGGAAAAAGAAATAGGATTATTATAAAAATGCCCTTTCACCAAGGGCAGCAGTGTGGGTAGAATAGGAAAGTTGGCTGATCTTATAGCGGAAAAATGCTAATAAGCTTGTCAAACACCCGGGACAAGTTTTGCAGCCGAATAGGGAAACTCAGCTTGCTAAATGAAGCGGACAAGAGTTGCGTCAGAATAGCAGTCGCCCGACACGTTAGTGCTTTCTGCACCCTATTCGCGCGAATTAATCAGCCATTATCATCATCTGCACTGTTGCCGGAAAAGTGTCATGTACTTCATTGGTTCTTGATGTTATTTACTAGGCAAGCTACATATGTCCTGAAAATCATTTTTCATCCATAATATATATAATAATCAATCGATCGCCATTCATTTTTATTGTTATATGTAAATGTAGTTCAAGCTTATATCAATTCTACAGTTATTTGTATTAACTAGAGTTATATGGTTGTATTGTAACATTTTATGATTCGTATTGAATATTAGTAGTTAATGTCTATATAATAATAATAATACAATGTTAAGTTGGAATACGCCATTACTCATTTGTAATTTTCGAGAAAGATGTCTATATACAAAACAAAAATAGATTGCGCGTAGAGAAATTTAAATGAAATATATACCTGTATGTATCTGTAGAGTATTAATACTTTATAATGTATACACCTGACCCTAAGTCCTGAGTGCTAGCAAGCGTGAAAAATGTTTTTCCTAATTATTCGCGCGAATAGGGTGCAGAAAGCACTAACCTGTCGCAGGGCGACTGCTATTCTGACGCAACTCTTGTCCGCTTCATTTAGCAAGCTGAGTTTCCCTATTCAGCTGCAAAACTTCCCGGGTGTTTGACAAGCTTATTAGCATTTTTCCGCTATAATAAGATCAGCCAACTTTCCTATTCTACCCACACTGCTGCCCTTGGTGAAAGGGCATTTTTATAATAATTTTAAGTGGTGGACGATGTGTCAGTATTTTTTTTTGCCTTTTAGAGCTTTGCATGAATTGGAAGTAATTCAGCATGAAGTCACCAATTTGCAGCACAAAATGAAACTGGCTCAACAAGATGTGCGAAAGGTAATCGCTTGTTTATTTTTATTTTTTTTGTTTATTCATTTTCGATTCATTCAATTATATATATTTTCATATAATTCATAGTATTATTGACTATTCAAACTGTACTGCTTATATTGCGGCATCAATGAATGTAGGTGTAGCCGTGTTTTGTATACTTTTTTTACGTCTCACGGTTTTGGAGGAGTTTTCATTTCATTTATTGTTTTGTTTTACAGATTGAACAAGATACAGCTAACGCTATGGAAAGTTTACTGCGACTGGACATGGCTAAAGAACGAATGTCAGAAGTGGAGAAGGCTTTAAAGGTTTTTATTAACATTGTTGCTTCGTTTTTTCTCAAGAAGTTAGTGTATCCAGTTGTGACATTGTGTATTTTATATACAGGTGTTGTTTTTGATTTGGTGTCCAGTTTTAGTTAGTTAGCTAGTTAACTCACTCTAAAGGTCGTATGCGGTAATATTGACCTACTGCTTAGATAATATGCACAAGTTGGGAGACTTGTTTGCGTGCCTCTTGGACTGCTTAGACAAAGTTTTTAGCAACTGGACAATTGGACATCGCTTACTCAAAACATCGAACAAGTGTTTGCCAGCGTCAATCCGGATGCCATTTCAGCCAGACTGATTTCAATGCAGCAGTGTTTGCATGTGATCGGCCCCAGGGTTAGACGGCTATTTTTTTTAGAACTGTATTACAGGCGTCAGCACAATAGCACATGTATTCTTAAACTTTTCTAACAAGATTTACAAGACTGGCTTGACCTAGTGACTCGCTTTTTAAATCTCGCTAGTTGGTTTGCTTTTTCAACTGTAAAAGTAAAAACTAAAGATTTAAATCTTCAACAGCAAAGTCTTCTTACATAAAAAGCCCCATATACGTATATACTAAATCCCAAAGCGTCAGCTTTAGTCTGAAATTTTAGGTGTCGGACTTGGCGGATAGAAAAGAGTTGCTTTGTCGCCTACAGGACCAATTCATAGCTATGATTAGTCCCAGTGTTGTATCCGCATTCAATGCACAGTCGCAAGGTAACCAATTATAGTATAGTGTAATGGACACATGTCGTAATTCGAGAGTTGTGTAGAAAACAGCGCGTCTTAGTTAAAAGTATCTTTCTATGCGGTATAGTATCTTTATTTTTTTAGCGGGACGCAAACTGAACGCAGTGATTTTTTGAGTCTATAGTAGTGTATAGTATGGACTAGACTATAAGATATAGGCAGTATATAATTTGTGGCCATAGGTGCTCATCAGGGTTTTTTTTTAGTCAAAAATGGCGTCATTTGCAGAAATGAAACTTAAAAATGACGTTCAGAAAATAAAAATGACGAAGCTTTGACGAAGCGTTTTGAGCAAATATTGACGCTGATTTGACCAAATTCGGCCTAAAAAATCTCCAATTTTTTTGTGGGGGCTGCCGCCCCCAGGCCCCTGCAACTTAGTGGCTTGTTATTAGCGTTCACCAAAGTCTCTGCATGTGTACACGAGTACATTTACCTGTCTAGTACACTAATCTGATGTGACGTTGTGCTTCTGACGTGATTCGCTTTTAATTTACCGGCTCGAAAAAATTTCAGTTATATATATATAGTCTCCACTTGACCAAGTTTGACCTAAAAAAAGAGAAAAAATCTCCAATTTTGTTTTTCAGGGTTGTCTCTCTTAGACCCCTTCATCTTTGGCTTACTCTTCTTGGCATTCCAAGTTCAAACTTTAGCTTTGATGTTTTCGGTCGGCCATAATTAGTATAATGGTCGGACAATATGAGCTAATATCTGTAAATTTTTATGTTAGATTGCAAAAAAGTGCATTTATTAATGCACTTTTGCAATTGCAAAAAAGTGCAAAAAAGCATTATTACAAAAAATCGAAAATGTCATTCTCTCTCCGAATTTTTTTACTTTAAATTTTACCGAAATCTTCGGCACGCAGATGTACAAGGGGGGGGTCTGGGGGTGTTCCCCCCGAGATTTGAGATTCCAGGGGAAGCATACCCTCCTCAAAGTTGAAAAAGGTGCCCGAAAACTTAAAATTTGCCCCAGATTGCTTTAAAAATGAGCAAAAAGCTAAAAATTGCGACATATTTTCAATTTTTGCAAAAATTTTACCATTTTTAGGCAAAAGCTGGGAATTTTGGGGTTGCTTTAGGTAAAAACCGCTTCAATTTCATAAAAATGCTGTTTTTTTTAAATTGTGGTCGAAAATTTTCTGTCGGTACGCGTACGCTACTGTACGATAACGATAGCTAGCAATATTGCTGCAGCGCAACGGTTATATACTGTAAAGCCATAATCTAATTTTGACGAACGAAAAATAAAAATGACGACAGGAGTTTAAAAATGACGCCAGAATGATGAAATCCGATTTTGAAAAAAAACCCTGGTGCTCATCTAGTTATGTTTTGGTGATATTTGTAATTAGTATATAAAAGTACAACTAAATTGGTTGTTTTTCGTTTTAGAAACAGTGCACTATTTCGTTCGTATGTTCACCGATCTCGATCGTTTGGAAGACTTGTGTAAAATTTTCACGAAATGCATCAAAGTAAGCAACTGTTGAAAAACTACACTTAAGGGGGTAATGTCGTTTTCGTGGTTTTTGACATTTCAGTGTAATTTTTGCGCCCACAGAACTCAAGCTAAAAACGGACTACGGCTTCGAAACTTTAACCACATTATCTTTCGGAAAATATCCCCACCCGTTTTTTTCCTTTTTTAAAAAATATTTGAAGTTTAAAAATTTAAAAAGAAAAAAACTTTTTTCGAAGAATCTTTTCACCGAAGAACAACACATCAATTAAAAAAAGGGGGGGATTTTTTAAACAAAAAATTTTTCTTTTTTCCTTCGAGCAAAAATTAGAAAAAAACACCGCTAGGGTTTTATAAAGGAAAAAAAAAAAAAAAAATCTTATTAAATTATTTTATTAAACAAGAAAAAAAAAAAAAAAAAAAAACCCCCCCCTTTTTTATAGCAGTTATGGTAGTTTAAAAAAACACCTAAAAACGCAATTACCCCTAAGGGGCGCAAAGCAGTCGACTTTGCGCGACTATAAAACTTTTTCAGTGAAAGATAGGTCATTGTTATTTATATTTTCTAAAAATATGTTTCAAGGCAAATATTATTGCCAAGTTTCAGCAAAATTGATGCAGCATACAGTTAGCAGTGAAGCCGCAAAGTCGGAAAAATGACGTTTTGAAAACCTATTCACATTCGATATTTTCGTCACAATTAAAAAGCTTTTGTTTAAATTCTTTACACAGACTAAAAGCACATATGCTCTAGTTTATGCACACAAAATTTAGTGCAAATTGTTTGAGTGGTTGCGGAGTAATACCTGTTTGAACTGTGAAATTGGGCGTAAACTGTGAAGTACTCATAGCAATAATGATAAATTGTGAAAAATTTAGACACTTATTTTACATTCAAAAGAAAAACGTACCTTCATTTTTTATTTTTCTTATTTGTGGGAAAAAACTGTGCGTCAAAACATTACATGTACTTCACAAGCTGGCCAATCTGATATCTGCCTCGATTTTTTGAACTTTTATGTCTCTATTGTGTGATGTCTGGCTCACAAATGGTGATTGGTTAAAAATATTGGTAGATATTGGTAGTCTGGTGTCTGGCAGTATTTATTTGATACTATATAGCACTTCACTAGCTTCTCAGTGAACGTACAATTTCAAAGCAAAAAGCTCTCGTTTTGCAACCTATGAGCAAAACTGCTTTGGCGACACTACCACCTTAACTTTAGTTTCCAAAAAACGAAATTAATGTGGTCTATGTTGTGGTTTACGTAGCAGCCAGGTTATATTTCTCAATTTTGTTTTTATAAGTATTTCCAAAGTTTGTGAAGTCTCATGTTATAAATAATTTGTAATATCAGGTTTCTTCAGGGAGAAGTTCAAAGATCGTGGAAAAACGTGGTCAATGTGGAAGAGCGTCCCGATTTTCCGGAAATCGTGGACACGCATCTGGACATTATGCTGAATATGTGGCATACGCATGTATGTGAATATATAGTGTCAGGCAGTAGTTAGTGGCCCAAGCTTTTGCGTAGCAGACCGTTCGTAGCTATAGAGCATTTTTTCGAATGAAACAGATCCTTTCAGTCCTAGATCCTACTCGTAAAGGTAACCCATGGACTGCACGGCCGGCTAATCCAGCCTCAGGGGCTCGGTGCTCGACTCAGTTTCTTGGCCTAGTGGCAGCATGGGTGTCACCTCACACGCGACTACACCTGTGAAGGGTGGAGGCAGCCCCTCGGCCAAATGGCCTTTACAGACTGCTGTTGTTACATTCCACACAAGTTTGTGGTACCCATTTACCGACTCCGCGGGGATGGACTGCTGGGTTGGCAGAAGTACAATAATATGTCTACTCAGTACGTCCTGTTGCAATAGGCTGTTCTTCACTAACCTATTTATTGGTAGCGTAATATTGGTGTCATACGTTTGTGCGATCATACTTTCATCTTTGGATGAAATGTAGTTGGCTTATTTCGAGGAAGTTAGAAGGTCCGGGTATGAAATTGTCTAATTGGTCGTGATTCTTGGACCGATTTTCATAAATTCTAACATATTCTTCTGGTTGTAATAATGCGGATTGCGTATCTCAGTTAGAAAAAAATGTGAAAAGGTTACTTCACACATACTATTGTGTCAAAGTGTGGCTTGTAAACGCTTTTAAACCTTTTTTTGCCCTTTTGTTGTTTCAGATGAAATGGTTTGGCAGCACGTTCAAGACAGCCCCCTGCGTGATAGCCGAGGGCCTGGGCTTGGGCATGGCACACCTGGACCCCCCGCTGCCGTCGCTCGCCAGAGACTGGACCGACTCTGCTCAAGACTCGGCCGACTTCTTGGTGGCTCTGAAGCAAGTAGGCAGAGATTGTTTTTATTTACGGTTTCTTGTGGACCGTGATTGTTCTGACCAACTGTATGTGCGGATCACTCACGTATATTCTGTCTTTGCCCGGCCCTTGCTTGCTTGTCCGTACTTCGTAGTATCTGTCCGAATCGGCTGTTACTGTTTACAGAGTAGTTTATTTCGTTTTGTGTCCTGATGTTAATTGTAAGACAATGTCAGTTTGTATTGTCAGACATAAAACTTTCAGTGTAGGATTAGGACAATGACATTAATGCATGGTACAAAAATTTCGGTCACCGGATATGCCGAAGTGACAAAAACGGTTTTTGATAATTTTACATCCGGTGACCGGACATAGACCGGAATTTTTAGCATATTCAACATCTACTCACTGAGACCTTTCGAATGATAACCTAAATCACGGTTTTTATTGCTCAAATTTGTGCTCATTTGAGCATTCGAGAATAAAAATGAGCATTGAGAAATAAAATTGAGCAACAAATGAGCATTGCTGCTATTGCCCAAAACTGTCATCAGGAGTAAAACTTGAGAAACTGTTAAAAAAATTTCCGGAATCACATTTTACAAAAGGGTCCCCCTTTGATTCTTTTGTCGGTCGTAAATTTTTTCGGGTATTTCTAAAACTTGAAACTGTTTCTTAAGCCACCAAGTACCAAACCCTAAATTGCAATTAAGGGGGTAGTGTCGCGAAAGCAATCGATTTTGCGCGACTATAAAACTTTTTCAGTAAAAGATAAGTCATTGTTCTTTATATATTCTAAAAATATATTTCAAGGCAAATATTTTTGCTTGTTTCGGAAAAATTGATGCAGCATACAGTTAGCAGTGAAGTCGCAAATTCGTAAAAATGACGTTTTGAAAACCTATTCACATTCGATAATTTCGTCACAATTAAAAAACTTTTTGTTCAGATTCTTTACATAAAGTAAAAGCACATATACTCTAGTTTATGCACACAAAATTTAGTGCAAATTGCTTGAGTGGTTGTGGAGTAATAGCTGTTTGAACTGTGAAACTGTGCGTAACCTGTAAAGTACTCACAGCATTAATGATAAATTGTAAAAAATTTAAACACTTATTTTGAAATAAAAGAAAAACGAACCTTCATTTTTCATTTTTCTTATTTGTGGCAAAAAATTATGCGTCAAAACATTACATCAAACACATCAAAACGTTTATAATATCAAGACATGGGCGTCGCCAGGCGAGGGCGTACATACCCGTGGGAGGGAGGGAACGGAGAGAGCTCCCCCTCCAATTTTTTTCCCAGAGACTAAATTTTTACACAAGCAAGGGTACCCCCTTTGGTGTTTATTTGCTCGGCCGAAAAAGTTCTGATACGTCTCCAATTTACCAAATTCGGCCAACAAATACAAAAATTCTAGATTTTTTCCTCGGGGCTGTCGTCCCCAGACCCCTGATATATATCTGTGTGTGTGTGTGTGGGGGGGTGTGTGTGTGGGGGGGGGCCGCGCGCCCGAAAATCTAGATTTTTGTTTTGTGGCCGAATTTGGTAAATGGAGACGATCAGACTTTTCGCCGAGCAAATAAACACCAAGTACCCTTGCTTGTGTAAAAATTTAGTCTTTTGGGAGGTGGAGGGGCTCTCTCCTTCCCTCCCTCCCGCGCCCCTCTACGCCCTCCGCCTGGCGCATGTCTTGATTTTAACGTTTGTGTTTATTTTGTTTTGCGCTTGCCACAGAAGAAGGCGTTCTTTTCAATGTGTTTGTTTTTCATTTCATTATGCTGTGAGTACTTAGGTTACGCAGCGTTTCACAGTTCGACATCTACTCCACAACCGTGCAAGCAATTTGCCGCACTAATTTTTGTGTCATAAACTAATTTATGTACTTTTTTCTTTGTAAAGAATCTGAACAAAAGTTTTTGGTGTGAGACGAAATTATCGAATGTGATAGGTCAACGTCTTTTCGATTTGCAACTTCACTGTAGGCTGTTAGCTCCACGATTTTCCCGAAACAAAAAAAATTTTGCCTTGAAATTTTTGAGAATTAAAAATGTTTTTTCTGAAAGTTTGCGCGCAAAATCGACTTTCGCAACACTACCTTGGCGCAATGGTGGCTTGTAGAAGCAGTTTCGTTAAATCCCGAAAAGCAGACCGACAAAGAGGGGGCCGATTTTTTCCTTTCCCTGCAGCAAAAAAAAAAAAAGCCCCTCCTTCTTTTTAAGCCGCCGCGTCATACCTGCAAAAGGTCTACAGTGAGTAGATGTTGAATATGCTCCAAAATTCCGGTCTCTCCCGTTTTCCGCCGGGATGTAAAATTATCAAAAAAGCCGTTTTTGCGCTCTTTTCGGCATCATCCGGTGACCGAATTTTTGTCTACCCCATGCATTAATGTCATTGTCCCTAATCCTACACTGAAAGTTTTATGTCCTGACAATACAAACTGAGCGTGCTCTACAAGATTAAGCGTCAGAAAAAAAAACGAAAATAAACTACTCTGTAAAAATTAACAGCCGATTGGAACTAAATACTACGAGAAGCAGAGACGAGCGAGCGAGGGCCGAGGCAAAAAGAGCGGATGCTACGTAGGTGATCCGGCCGACCGTGCCGATTGGTCAGAACGATCGCGGGTCCCCGCGAGGACCGTAAATAAAGGACGCTAATTTTTTTCCCCTACTCCTTGAGCCGCGGAGTCGGCCGAGCTCTTAACAGATCCTGGTCGCGTCTCCTGGCGAGCCGGACAGCAGGGGCCCCAGGTGTGCCAGTGCGGGGCCCCGGCCCCAGGGGGCTGTAGCGCGGGGGGGGCTGTCTTAAACATATTGCCAAACCACTTTCCATCTGAAACAAAGACAAAAGATGCACAAAAAAAAGTTTAAAAGCGTTTCCAAGCCACACTTTGACACTAATAGTATGTGTGCTTGGAACTTTTTCACATTTTTGACTGAGCAAAACTACGCAATCGGCAAATTACGACCAGAAGAATATGTTGAGATTTAATGAAAATCGGTCCAAAATCACGAGAGCCCAATTCAGACAATATTATTTATACCCGGGACCTCCCTAGACCTACCTCGAAATAAGCCGACTACTTTCATTCCAAAGTGAAATAATGGCGGAACACGTGGCGCCGTTCCTACGCTACCCAATAAATAGGTTAGTGAAGAAAGGCCTATCCAACGGGACGTACTAAGTACATCAAATTATTATTGTACTCTCTGCAAACCCGGCACAATGGGGAGAATGGTCACAAACTTGTGTGGAGGCGGGCCGTCTGTAAAGGCCATTTGGCCGAGAGGGCTGCCTCCACCCACAGGTGTAGCGCGTGAGGTGGGGCCCATGCTGCCACTAGGCCAAGAAACTGAGTCGAGGCGCCGACCCCTGAGGCTGGATTAGCCGGCCCGTACAGTGGTACCTTTTACGAGTCAGATCTCAGAAAGGATCTGTTTCCATTCGAAAAAATGCTCCTACGAAACGGTCTGCAAAAGGTTTCACTAGCTGCCTGACGTCATATATTCACATACATGCGTATGCTGCGTAATGTCCAGATGCGTGTCCACAATTTCGGAAAATCGGACGCTTCTTCCCGCGTCACCGCGGTTTTTCCCACGATCTTGAACCTGAAGAAACCTAATATTACAAATTATTTATAACATGAGACTTCACAAACTTTGGAAATACTTTATAAAACAAAATTGAGAAAATATAACATGCGGAGCCCGCAATAGGGACACATAACATTTTTGAAGACTAAAAGTTAAGGTGGTAGTCGCCAAAGCAGTTTCTACATAGAACAAAGCTTTTTGTTGAACGTCTCGGCTAATCCTACCTATCCGTCTCGATAATACAACACAACTCCGAGATATTTTAACCAATCACCATTTGTGAGCCAGACATCACACAATAGAGACATAAAAGTTCAGAAAATCGAGGCAGATATCAGATTGGCCAGTTTGTGAAGTACATGTAATGTTTTTGACGCACAGTTTTTTTATGAGAAAAATGATGAAGGGTCTTTTTCTTTTTTGAATGTAAAATAAGTGTCTAAATTTTTCACAATTATCATTATTGCCCTACGAGTACTTTCAGTTTCCCGTTACGCCCAAATTCTAGGTCTTGCTCCGCAACCACTCAAACAATTTGCACTAATTATGTGCATAACACGTATGTGCTTCACTATATTGTAAAAGAATTTAAACAAAAGCTTTTTAATCTGACGAAAATATCAAATGTGAATAGTTTTCAAAACGTCATTTCCCGACTTTGTTTAGCTTAACTGTATGCTCAATTTTGCCGGAAATTTGGCAATATGTTGCCTTGAAACATATTTTTCAAAAAAAAAAAAAAAAAAAAACCTACTCTTCACTGAAAAAGCTTATGCGCGCCAGAAGTCCAATACTTCGCCGAGCCTACCCTTAAGTGTAGTTTTTCAACAGTTGCTTTTGATGCATTTTCGTGAAAATTTCAAGTATTCCCAAACGATAGATCAGTGAGCGTACAAACGAAATAGTGCACTGTTTCTAAAACGAAAAACAACCAATTTAGTTGTACTTTTATATACTAATTACAAATATCACCAAAAACATAACTGAGTGAGCACCAGGTTTTTTTTTCAGAATCGGATTTCTGCATTCTGGCGTCAAGTTTTTAAACTCCTGTCGTCATTTTTATTTTTGGTTCGTCAAAATTAATTTATAGCAGTATATAACCGTTGCGCTGCAGTATTGTAGTACTGTGGTTATCAGTACAAGTATAGTACACCGAGACAGAAATTTTGAGCCACCGTAAAAAAAAACAGCATTTTTATGAAATTAAAAACAGTTTAGAAAACAACCCCCAAAAGCCACTTTTTTGCCTAAAAATGGAGAATTTTTGCAAAAAACGGAAATGTGGCAATTTTTTAGCTTTTTGCTCATTTTTAAAGCAATATGGGGCAAATTTAAGTTTTGGGCACCTTTTTCAACTTTCAGAGGAGGGTATGCTTCCCCCTGGAATCTCAAATCTAGGCCTCACCCGGGGCCCCCTCCCCCCCCTTGCGTCTGCGTGCCGAGAAGAGTTCGGTAAAATTTAAAATTGAGAAAATTCAGAAAAATTCGATTTTTTGTAATTAGTTACTTTTTTTGCACTTTTTTGCAATTGCGAAAGTGCATTCATAAATACACTTTTTTGCAATCTAATTAAAATTTCAGATATTAGCTCATATTGCTCCGCATTTATTATGCCGCCGACGAAAACAGTCAAACTAAAGTTTGAACTCCGCAGAGAAGATAAGCCAAAGATGAAAGATTAGAGAGAGACCTGAAGCGATTAAAAAGTTTTTTTCGTCAAATTTTTTTTAATTCAGATGGAGACTGTATATATATATAACTGAAATGAGCATAATTAAAAGCGAATCACCAGACACAAAACGTCACGTGCAGATTAGTGTACTAGACAGGTCAAATGTACTCCTGTCGCGTGCGGAGCGAGTGAACGCTAATAGCGAGGCCGCACCTCCAGGGGTCTGGGGCGGCAGCACCCACAGAAAAAATTGAAAAATTTTTAGGCCGAATTTTGGGTCAAATAGCATCAATATTTGTACAAAACATTTCGTCAAAGCTTCGGTCGTTTTTATTTTTCTGAACGTCATTTTTAGTTTTCATTTCTGCAAATTGACGCCATTTTGGTAAAAAAAAAAACCCTGATGAGCACCTATGGCCACAGATTATATACTGCCTATATTGTATATTCTACATCTCTGCTATAAGCTACTGAGCTCAAAAATCACTGCGTTAGTTTGCGTCCCGTAAAAAAATAAAGATACTATACCGCATCAAAAGATACTTTAGGCTGAGCGCGCTGTTCTACACGACATGTGTCCATTACACTATACTTTGATTGGTTTACCTCAACTGTATTGAATGCCGGTGCAACACTGGGACTAATCGTAGCTTTGAATTCGCCCATTCCTCCTAGGCGACAAAGCAACTCTTTTTTTCTATCGCCAAGTACCAAAAAAAAACTAAAATTTTCAGACTAAAGCTGACGCTTAGGATTTTAGTATATCGTATATGGGGCTTTTTATGTAAGAAAACTTTGCTGTTGAAGATTTAAATCTTAGTTTTTACTTTTACAGTAAGCAAGTCGCCAGGCCCGTCTTGTAGAATCTTGTAAAAAGTTTAAGAATACATGTGCTATTGTGCTGACGCCTGTAAGTACAGTTATTAAAAAAAATCGCAGCGGACTGATTTTTTCAGCG
>JASANF010009994.1:0-87706 GCA_030248245.1 Trissonchulus sp. WLG1_4
AATTGGTAGACATGGTTGCTGTAGTGACTCTAACTATAATAACGATCACATTACTGTTTTCTTTTCAGAAACCTAATCCCCTACTTTGCAAACGACTACATCTTGTGCTTTCTGGACGATCCGGATGTGAACGGGAATGAGTCCGGAACACTGCCCCCGCTGGACGCCGACCTGGTGCTGCCCGCCAACCGACCCACCACGCCCTCCCCTGTCGCAGTGCCGCTGGACACCATCAAACCAAGGTGGGCGGGCGGGGGGAATGGACGGAACTAATGGAGCACCAGTCCGGACGTGCATTCATTCCCGCTCACGTCCGGGCCAGCCCCGCCTTTAGTTCCGTCCATTCCCCTTAGCGCACACAACAAACCCTTGGTTCTCAATTCCAGCGAGGCGCGGGGTGCTTCAGGCACCAGTTTAGCTCACATTGCGCATCGAGCATTTGCACAGTGAATCAAAATCTCAGCACTCTTTGTCTTGCCTCTTGTATAAAAGGGTTCATGTCCTTGGCTACAACACTTGACTGTCAAAGCAGAGAATTGGGCGAACATAGCTACTGAGAACCTCGGCCGGATTCTCTGTGTGACAAAATGGTGATGGCTCGCAATAACCTCCTGCAACCTATAGAGGGAGTATAGCAGAACAGATACAATAAGTAGACCGTTTGCAGCAAGCAATAATGGACTATCTGTTTCAGCGCGATGAGCGAGGAAGTGCACCCGGACGACCCGGGGGGCGATAAGCCGGACCCCCCTGCGCCCCCCCGTCCCCGCGTCACTTCCAGCAGCAATGCCGTGTCCAACGGCTATGGACCCCCCGTCCAGATTTTCCCCGAAGACTTACCAGAGATCAGCGAAGTACTCAAGGATCCCAGCCTGCGCGAGGACTTGATGTAGGGCGCCACTCACAGCATAGCGACTAGTCAGTCACACTACCCATACCCCACAGTAGTTTGGGTCAAGTGAGGAGCATAGATGCAAATAGTCGGATAAGAGTGGTGTAATATCCACCCTCCACCTCACCTTTGACAGCCAGGAAAGTGCCCCAAAATGAGTGGAAACGTCTTGAAATTGCTAAAATTTTCTAGCTGCAGCCAAAAAAGTGCCTGAAAAATGAGTTGGCAGGTGGCACGGCCCTTCGCCATGTACCTGTAGTGAGGAATGTATTGTACAGACCCTGCAGAGGCTGTAGAAGTGTGCCTAACTCGTCTCAGTGATTATGCTGTGTGAAATGTTTGGCGTCTGGCGCGAGTGCGAACTGACTATATCCTTTGTGTGTGCCGCACGTTAGCTTTGGCTTGGCTCAATATTGTTGCGTGGTATTCTGCATGTAGTCTGAATATTTTGTATAATTTGGCAGTCTTGAGGGAAACTTTGGCCTGATGTTCGTGCGATCTGTGTTCCCAACTTTTTAAAATTTCTTCAAAAATATTTTATTCCGTTAAACATTATATACGTTAAACACTATATTTTTTATTTTTTTGAATTTGGGACAAGATATTAATATGTTTCAACCTCGGTTTTAGGATTGGTATTTTTGCTGGGTTTATTGTTTATTGGAATTCTGCTTTGTTATACTTTTGCGTTTTTAGTACGGTTGTATTGCCTCATTTCACTTCGACTTCTACATTGAAATTAGTATTGTTAATTGGAAAATGGAACCAAAGTTGCACTGGAATTGATAAATAGGTGACTAGTTAATAAAATGTGAGTAGTGCTGCAAACGTACGTGACCGTTTAGATTGTTTGGCCTAACTTTATTAGAGCACTCACTTGTTGACAACCGTAAACTATTTGCATCAATAATTGTTGTCCGTATTCTTTGTTTCTGGGTCTGGTCATTGTATTGTGTCTGTCTATTCACCCACTGCACTTTTGATTATGTCCTGAAATATTCTTATTTCTTTTCTTTGTGCAATTTCTTATCAATTACTGTATTATATCATGTTGTGGTTTGGTATTAGTCTTGACTAGTGTGTTGTTGGCTAGCATGTGTATTAGCTTGTGGTCACCTTTCAAAGTCCTTGCACTGGATAGTGGATGTAATTGTAATCTGTTTAATCCACTTACAAGAAACCCCATAGATAGACTAAGCCTGGCTTTTTGTTTGTTATCAGTTGTTTGTCTGCTGTTGATGTGGAATTGTTGTGGTATCCCTTTGGTTCGGTTTCTGATGATTGTTATGTTATTAGAAAAATGTACAAAATATAGAATCAGTATAGGTCTTATGCTTGCATGGTTGGCTTACAACTACTAGCTACTAATGCAATAATATGCAAGCATAGTCAACATCCGCCAAATGCATTCAAGAATTAAGACCCATTGTTATTATATTATTTCATTATGGTATTCTAGCATTGTATTATATTATATTGTTATATCTAGCTAGAGGAGTACATCATTACAGTATGCATGTCCTGCTAATGTTACTGTATTTGATAACTGTTATATATTATTTGCTATAATGGATTGAATGGTGTCTGTTTGCTGTAGCTGAGGCATTAGGTTAGTAAGAGAATAACAATTTAAAATATCGTTATTATCTTTCATAATTTTTTGTTATTTAATATATTTAGTTTATTGTTAATTTAAAAATATTAGTTTTTACTTTTTAGCTCTGTTTAGTCAAAGTTTTATTTGCTTGTTTTTTTAATTCATAGCTGATAATTCTAGCTGATTCTAAATTATCTTTTTTGTACGGGTTTTCGTGTTTTCTTCAGGTCCTGTATCAAATTGAATGGCGTTGTGTATTAGTTGCGTATGTGTAAATATTCCATTTGTGTCTTGCATTTTAGTTTGCTTGTGCTTCACTGTGTGGTTTTGGGTCTGGAACCAACTTTGGTACTTCAGTAAAGACTAAACAACTGATGTTCTAACTGTGTTTCCAAGCCAACCAAGCAAAAATAAGTGCAAGCTTTCACTTATCCATTTGAAAGGGCCAAAATGATGCTTCAGCGAAATCGGATTTTTCAAGTTAAACTCAAGTTCCAATACTTTCGATAATGTTTTTCATTATAAAGAACACTTTGTAATTATATTATAAGTAGCTAGTGTTATATACTTATTAATATAGTAAATCTTTGTTTTTTTTATTTTTTATTATGTAAAAATGTTCAAAAATAGGTATTATTTTAGTTCGCGTTTGTTCTGCATTTTTGTTGTAATCTGTTTTTGTACTGTTAAATCCCGGTTTTAGTTTATTTCTTTTTAAGCAATTTTTTGATTCTAGTTCGTTCCTTCAGGCTTAGTACAAAGCTTCCTTGTCCATTTATAGTTCATGTAGCCTCATGTGTTCTACCACAAATTGTGATGAAAATTTTGATATAAACTTTGAACGTTTCAGTCAGTTTAGCGAGTCTGCTGTAAACACTGACGACCATTTTCTTTGTATTTGTGTTTTGATTTTAATTGGAAATGCTTATTTCCTTGTGTTTGGTGACATTATATTACTATATTACTGTATATATGATTAACTGTTATTCTATAATGAAATATATTCTAAAACATGACATGTTTCTTCAGTATTGACCAGATTCTATTGTAGATACGTCTCAATTTAGATTGTGGAAAAAAATATTTTTCTAAAGTCTGACCAGAAACTGCTGAACTCTGAGACAAAACTGGTGGTGCTATTTTCGTGACTACTCTTGATGCGTTCTTTACGTAATAAAATCGCGTGGTTTTTTGTTTCAGGTGCCAGCATTTGTGGTCAGACTTATGTTTTAATGTTGTTATTATCACTATATGTATTCTGTTTAAGTGGAATGGTGGGTTAGGCAAAAATCAGTTCCGTTGAGAAGGATTGTTTTCCGTTGGAATCTTGTGATTATTGTTTTGTAAAGAAATTTGGCAGTTTTGATTTTTGGTGGTTTCTGTTTGAATAAATTTTTGGAAGGTTGATATAACTTGGTATTGTTGTGAGTTGTGAGGTGAACCCGACTGTGACTGACAGTCGTTCGGCCATATCTGCGGAAGATGGCAATTCAGTGGAGGTTACTGACTTGTTTTGGTGGCTGTCTAACTTTGCAACTCATTACTATTTAGTATTATCACTCTCACCCAAGAACAGTGACACGACCGGGGAACGAAACTGCAAGTGTACTGTGGTCTCACCCAATAGCAGTCGGATGGCACGCAAATACGGAATGTGTTAACTATATATAACTTTGCTTATTTAACTTCAACTTTCTTTTGGGCGTAATTTAACTTCAACTTTCTTTTGGGCGTACTTTAACATTAACTTGAATTAAAGGCCGAGCCTTACTTTAACTTATTAAATCGAAGCCTTATGTAGGTCTAACTTTAATGAAAATGATTTAACTTATTTACACTAGCTATGTAGAACGGAAACGTGTTGGCCATGCAGTCGTACGTAGGTGCATGCCCTTGGACTGGTTACTGAACAGGTTTTACCGGCCGGCATTTATCGGCCAGTCGGAGCCGGCCGCCGGCTTACGCGGCCGGTCACAAACACTATTTGAACCCCCAACAAGCAGCAGTTTCATGCAAATTTTTTTAGTAATTTTCAGCTTTCAACAGTCTACTAATTACACTAAGTTTGTCCCTGCCGCGTAAAATTTTCGAATAATTATTAGTACTTTAAACTTTTCAAAAATGTTTCGACATCTCAATTAGGCGAACCCCCGCCCAGAGCACCACATGTACACCTTTGTTTATTCATTGTTATTATATAGGTTTTTAATTGCAAGGTGAAGTGAAAATTGGATAAAATTTAGCGACGTGAATACTGGATATGCCTGTATCATGCATTGGCAGTCATTTAAGGTGGTAGTTGCGTTTTCGAGGTTTTTGTGATTTCTATGTAAACTTTGCGCCACCAGTACTCAAGTTATAAGTGACGCCTGAGCATAAATTTTTGGGACAGTATTGTAAAGGTCAAAATCCCCAGGCATGTCTCTCACTTTTTTGAAATTTCACCTGTGGACATTTTTAGAGGGTTTTAATTACAAGAAAATATCTTAAATTTTCGGTGCGTATGCTTTTCAGCTATTTTCTCAGTAAATTGACTAGTTATTAAAAAAGTGGGGGACATGCCTGGGGATTTTAAACATGTCAAAAACCTCACCAACTTTCAGCCCCAACAGGTAATCGTATGATTCAGAGCTGTGGCGCAAACTTTTTGTAGAAAATTTTAATATTTTGGAAAGGACCTTTCTTTAGTCGCTTATACTAGAAAGAAAATCACAGGTTAAATTTTAAGGCATAGCATAATTTAGGAAAGATATTGTTCTACCTAATGCAAAAGACCCCTTGTGATTTGAATTTGTAAACGCTGAGCTATGGCTTTTTAAAAAAACACCTAAAAACGCAATTACCCCCTTAAAGCAATCACTTAGTTTCTTAGTATTGCTTCTTTCATTATTGATGATTAATAGTTAATTAATAATTTCATAAGTACAAAATTACTAATTCATTGTTGATTATGAAGTAATGTTTCGGTAACATTTATTCATGCCAGACATCATGTCACCCCTTCCTTGACTGAAATTTAAGCTCGAAATTTATGTTTTGGATTAGATAATGTAAACGTTTTGCTAAAAAATGACAACACCGCCACACCACATCAAAATTATGGCCAAGGGGGCATCATAACTTAAAACTTCAAAATCCTACCTCATATATAGATTACTAAAAACAGAATTTGCAGTTACAGCAATATATACAAAACTTACGCAACTTTAACTTATTACAATTGAAACAAGTGGGCCCCCAAAAGGGGCAAATTCCGGTATGGTGGCGTGAATTTCTCATAACGTCACTTGCTATTTTCGCTTGACACACCATCTGAGGTGCAACAGCTAATGCGGGGTCCGTAACTATTCAAAACTTAACTGTTTATAAGTAAGGGGCATCGAAACATTGGTGCGTACAGTATCTACCTGCACGCAGCTTGGTTTCGAACGCGCGCATAAGTCACCCACAATTAATGTAGGTTTCGATGACCAGAAATACTCATGCATTATCAATATACACATTCAGTCCCGAACATTTAGTATGCCGTAGCATATGGTATATTCAATTGGTATACCGATGGACAAACTTATTATGCAATTGCCAATGTTACCATGTGCATTGGTCATACACTAATGGCTACATACATAGTACATATTAGGGCAAAAAAGTCAACCCATTTTTATTTAAGTTAAAGTTAAAGTTAAAGTTAGGCAGAAGGCCTAGTTTTAGTTAAAGTTAAAGTTAAAGTTAGACCACTAACTTTTTTTAAAGTTAAAGTTAAAGTTTCAACTCCGTTTTCGTTAAAGTTAAAGTTAAAGTATGACCACTAACTTTTTTAAAAGTTAAAGTTAAAGTTATAGCCCTAACTTTTTTAAATAAAGTTAGACTAAGATTCAAAACTTTTTTAGTTAAAGTTATAAAGAGTTTTTTTAGACAGATAAATATAATTTTCAGTTTTATACATAACCACACTGCGTTACTTTAGTGAGTGGACATTAATAGGTGAGCCGAGAGTTGGGAATGCCAGAAAACTTTCCGGAAACTTCCGCAAACTACTAGAGGTAGTTTTTCGGACATTTCCAGACTTGACCGGAAGATTTTTAACAGGCTTAGAAAGTTTTCAAGCTGGATGAAAGTTTCTAATAAACTGTTCTTTTTAAAATGACCCCAGTTGTTACTGTAGTCCGTGGGGGTAAATTTGGTTCATGGTGACAAAAATAAACCCCGGGTTTCAAAACAGTTATCGTTATGGGCAAACCATGGGCCGTACCCACGGCGTGGAGGAGGGGGAATCGGGGTAATTCTTCCGAAATTTTTTCCAACTGAAAATGAGTCCCCCCTTTCGTTTTTATAGTCTGGACGAAACAAATTTCCGATACGCCTCCAATTGACCAAATTTAGCCTAAAAATAGAAATTTTCCTCAATGTTTTCTAAGGGCCGCCGCCCCCCGACCCCTGCAGTTTTGTATGTTAGATCTCTCGTTTGTTAACTCGAAGCAAACGCGAAAGTATTAAAATTGCTGAAAAACTGCTCAAATTGCGTAAAAAAGTACATTTTAACTCATTACGAAATTTCGAGAAGTCATTCCACCAAATTTTTTTCTGGGTACGCCGCTGTTTTCAAGACGTTGTTATTTCATCGAAAACAGCATAGCCGACATCTGAGCACAAGTCATAGCACTGTTTGTAAATCTAGTAAAAAAGTCAAATAAGGTAGAATAAGTTTATGCCGTATCCTCCCCTTTTGGAGGTCACAATCCGCCTCTGCCGGATTTGAGTTCAGCACCTCAAAATACTCCTGAGAACGAGATTTAACCGCAAAATGGCGGCAGGGCGTCTCTGGGTCATTTTGTAGGCTGTACGAACCGTGGGGGGTCACAGGGTTACAATGGTGTCACACTCTTCCTTTTATGTCCTCTTGATAGTGGTAATGTGAGCACTTGATTACGAATCTGCTGTTTGTTGGTCTAGAAAGGACCAACTTGGACCATCATACACCTCCAACATCAGTGGCGTACCCAGAAAAAAATTTCAAGGGGGAATGACTTCGACTTTTCGTAATAAGTTAAAATGCACATTTAAGCAATTTGAAAATTTATAAAACGCCTTACAACCGACAGATCCCTTACCCACAAAGTTACAGGAAAAAGTTCTGCCCCCAGAAAAAAAGTAAGCGATTGTCCAATGTTTAGACCGATATTGATCAATTTTTTTCCCAATGAATTTTTACACAAGGGTTTTCATTTGCCCCCAGACCCTTGCAACTTGTGGCTTACTATTTCTTGTTATTGTCTTTCATCAAAGCCTATGCACTATGATATACACTAGTACATTATGCTGCATTTGCATGTCTACACGAGTATATATTGTGTGATACACTGTCTTCTGTCTGATGTGACGTTCCCATCATGTGTTTTATTTTCCAGTCGGAAAAATATTTCTGATACGTCTTCAGTTGACCAAATTCGGCATACGGCAAATTTTTTCCAAGTGAACTTTTACACAAGGGAATTTTTACCCTTTGGTTTATATTGCCGAACCTAAAAAATCTCCAATACGTTTCCTATTGACCAAATTTGGCTTAAAAATAAAAAGTTCTCCAAATTTTTTCCTGGGGGCTGCGGCCCCCAGACCTCTGCGACTCTTACTATTCCTTGGTATCATGTTTCATCAAAGCCTATACAATATATAATGTATACACAAGTGCATTATGCTGCGTTTACATGTGTTATACACTGTCTAATGTGACGTTCCCACCTTAATTGTTTTAATTTTCTTGTCCGAAAATTTCTGATACGTCTCCAGTTGACCAAATTTGCCCTAAAAAGTGAAAAACTTCTCAAATTTTCATGGGGGCTGCCATCCCCAGACCCGTGGTACTTAATGGCTTCGAGCTCTTGCGTTTGTTTTGCGAATTTATGTGTTAAAATTGCTAAAAAGTGCATTTTAACTCATTTAAAAAAATTGGAAAGTCATTCCCCACCCCCTCCACGAATTTTTTTTGGTACGCCACTGCTGTCTGATGTGACGTTTCCATTGTTTGTTTTAATTTTCCTGTCGCAAAAAAATTATAAGTCTCAAGTTGACAGAATTCCACCTAAAAATTTAAAAAATCTCAATTTTTTTCTCGGTGGTGCCGCCCCCAGGCCCAGACCCCTGCGACTTTCTGGCTTAGCGATCTTGCATTTATTAGACTATTTTAACTCCGTACTGACGGAGAACATTGTATAACAGAGGTTGATAACTATTCTACAGGAGAGCATTATACAGTACATATCATGGTCTGGTCGGCAGCAAACTGCCCTCCCACCCTCCGCATGGCCGTTTTTGTAATTTGAGTTGACTGTGGGATTTGTTTTATTTTTGGTACATGTTTAATTTTGTGTGGATTACTCAATAAAAGGCGGGCGAGGGCACTGCTCAGGAATCTGACAAGCCCGTCAGAGTGAGAGCTTTCAGTGCAGGCTAAAATGCCTGGTTTGTACAACAGTGCAGAGTGTTGGGGTCGTGTAGTTGTTAGCTGACCCCTCGGGAGTGCGGGCTTGCAATGGAGGCCAAAAGGCCTGGTTATGGTTTTAATACCTTGGTTAGTTGAGAGGTGTTGGCACTGCTTGGTGGTTAAGAAAGCCCTCGGGAGTGCGGGCTTTCACCCAAGGCAGAATGCTTGCTGTTGTAGTCTAATTCCTGGACTGAGCAGTGCCTCTCAGTCTGCCCTCTCTCAAGTTGTTCTCTGTTGTTGGCTTTAGTGCGTAGTCAGTAGCGGAGTTAAAATGCGAATCAAAGTGTTAAACTTGCTACAAACGGTTAGAAAAAATCGAACAAGTAGGTATTCCCCCGAAATTTTTTTCTGGGTACGCCACTGAATGTACGTATATACATACCTCTAGAGGTATAAAAACGCGTATATTTGCTGTTATATAGGCAACGAAAACGCATTTACAGTTTGCACAAAAAAATAAAATTTTGCACACTAAAATTAAAATTTTGCACAATTATGCACACAAAATTTTTTGAAAAAAAACCTTGATTTTGGTTAATTAGAACATTAAATTATCTTACCGTAAATAAAAAAGTTATAAAAAAGTATAGATTCAAAATTTTGAATAAAAGTTATAATTTAAGTTAAAGTTAAGAAATTGGCGGAAATTAAGTTAAAGTTAAAGTATGGGTGGTTGAATTTAAATTAAGTTAAAGTTAAAGTAAGACCCTTAACTTTTTTGAAGTTAAAGTTAAAGTTAAAGTAAGACCCCTAACTTTTTTAATTTTAGTTAAAGTTAAAGTTTAACTTTTTTGCCCTAGTACATATGTAGGTATGTATTTCTTCAGCACAACAAATTAACTGGCTTGCAAACATAGGCAGCTGCATGAGTACAAACTGCAGTGGCGCAGAAAAATTCTTGAAACGTACTTTGACAAGTGTATTAAAAAACTATAAACAAGGAATGTGGTTTTTTCCCCCCCCCGCTTTTCCCCGTGGGTCCCCTTCCCCCCCCCCCCCACACTCTTTTTCGGGTTTCCTACCCGCTGCTCTTGTGTGTGCCCACCCCCCCCCCCCCCCCAACTCCCTCCCTGCCTGTCTGCCCGCCACAATGGATAACTTAACTTCCTTCCGCCGACCACCCCCCCACCTTTAAAGAAATAATTGGTGCTCCGATTGCGTACGTACTTGGCAACAGCGATGATTGGCTCAAAGTTTGTACTCATTTGCATATTCTGCTGGATTGGCCAGCCTGGTTTGGCATCTACAGACAGAACAGGGGGGACATGTATGCGGGAAGTAAAAAGAAAATAAAAATTTAAATCTACGTATTGAAAATTTATTTTTAGATTGAATAAGTGCCCAAAGTCAACTGTTTCAAGTAGGCTAAAATAGATTTAAGTTACATAGCAGTTTTGGTATTTAGGCCCCCAATGGCAGAAAAAAAAGGCTGCCATATACTAGGCCTATGTTGAGAATAGGCCTTGGAGTGGCTCACGACAATGCTTGTGTACTCTTGGCGTTAAAAAGTCAATCCAAATATTCCGCCTCCAGGCGGAATAAAAATTGGTACTGCAGTTTTCATCCAATTGTAAGCAACTTTAAAAAATAAGCCCCCGGCAAACAAAAATTTGAACACGCAAATCATACAAACTGCTTCGTGGCCAGCTTATGCCAAAAAGCAGTATAAAGACCTGCCGCCGCTGAGGCGGCGGCAGGAAAAATAACTTGACTGTTCAAACTAAATCAGCCTTTGCCTGTGTGAGATTCTGAAACAACTCACAGACTCAGGCCCACAATTTTGTGCACCTGTAGCTCTGAGTTTATTGAAACGGAATCAAGATTCAAACAGACTTGGTAACTTTTTTAACTTCAAACAGCGTAATTTCTTGTATGAGTTACAGGGAGTCAGGGACTAGTCTAGCTAGAAATTAATTTTTAGTGTGACATAGGCTGGAACTCATACGAGCTAGAAATGAAATAGAAAAGCTCTAAATGACGGAATGGCACTGGTCCATGGAAATGGGTGACATGTGGAAGACGCCTGTGAGACAATAACGTCTTATCACTACTGACTGCTATGTGGCCTGACGGTATGATCGTTAAGGGTCGATTCATACCTACTTCTGTGTTCTGCACGGACTAACCGACGATCGTATGAACGGACGTCCGGACTCCGGACAAACTGCTGTTCAATTCAAACTTTCGTTCGTATCCGTATGCCCATTAGCCCTTCAGCCGTAGGCTATGTCCGTCCATCCGTACTAAACGGCACAATTATTTCACTTTGTTCGTATGCACAGTCAAGTTAAGGTGGTAGTTGTGTTTTCGAGTTTCTGTGAGTTCTATGTAACCTTTGCGCCACAAGAACTCAGTTGTAAGTGTCGCCTGAGCATGAATTTTTGACACAGTACTGTAAAGGTCAAAATCCCCAAAAATTCTCTCACTTTTTCAAAATTTCACCTGTCGACATTTGTAAAGGGCTTTAATTACAAGAAAATATGTTAAAAGTGTGTTTGTTTATTAGCGATTTAATTGACTAGTTATTAAAAAAAAGGGGGAGATATCTGGGATTTTAAACGTCAAAAATGTTACCAACTTTCAGCCCCGACATGATTCACAGCTGTGGCGCAAACTTTTTCTAAAAAATTCTACTATTTGGAAAGCAGCTTTCTTTAGCAGATTGTACCGTATTTCCTCGAATAAAGCCCCTGTCTTGAATAGAACCCCTGTCTCGAATAGAACCCCCATCTAAATGCTCACGAAAAAATATAAGCCCTACCTTGAATTGAAGCCCCGGGGGTTCTATTCAAAACGTCCTCGAATATAACCCCAGGGGTTGTATTCAAAGGGTGGGATTCACAAAGCGCGTTTAAACGCAGTCTAAGTTAGACTGCGTTTAAACGCAGTCTAAAACGTTGGTCTAAGATAATCATGATTCACGAAATTTGTGTGTATTTTCATTACGATTGTTCTATATCGTTCTATCACCTTATTCTATTGCAATGGTAAAGACGCTTAGAACATTTCGTAACGAGCGTTTAGCTAAACGCTCGTTTAAACGCAGTCTAAGTCTGATTCACAGACCCCGTTTAGACCTTGTTTAACTAAACGCTCGTTTAACTCTGAAAATAGTTTTTTTACATAAGCAAATCGTTTTTGTGTGTAAGTACCTGCCCATTAAGTTGTTAAATGTTGCATTTAAGTAATTTTACTTAATTTTTTACACAAACTAAAACATTTGGACTTTTAAAAAAAGTGCTATGTTTAGTCTAGGGTTCTGAAAATTACTGAAATAGACCTTAAAGCACTATTTTAAGCATTTTGTAAGCTGTTAAAATTACCGTAGCATCATTTACGACCTCATTTACGAAACGTGACAAAATCTAGCTTTATCTAACTTTTGCATAGCTTAAACCATGTCTGGGTCCAACTTATGAATTTATGAGACAGTTTTAACCGTTTAAAACAATTTAGCCAGATTAACATGGTTTTCTAGAATTGCAAAAAATAGGTCCGAAACATCAATGATAAGTTAGAAATAGCTAAGTAAAGTACTGGTGGCTCTTCAAAAGTTTTTAGAATGTCGGTTAACGAAGATAATTAACTTAAACATAGCTTGGACGGCCGTATAGGCAGGTCTAAGTTTCTATTAGAAAATCAGGCTGATTTAGACTGCGTTTAAGTTAACCAGCCTTTGTGAATCATGTTTTAGAAAAACGCGCTCTATATTTGAAAATTTGTGTGCAGAATTCGTTACGATCACGCGATTTTTTGCACGCTGATTTAGGGAGACTGCGTTTAGACGCAGTCTAAGACTTAGACGGAGTCTAAGTTAAACAGGCTTTGTGAATCCCACCCAAAGCGTCCTCGAATAGAGCCCAGTGTACGTACGTACAATCTATGACGCGGGAGAAGCCTGTGGGAAGCTTGCGGCTAAATTATGTTTTTGAGGGATTGTGGTTTAAATTTACATTTGGGTGTGCATTAGCGTACGATTTGAACTGAATTTTTATTCTAACTGATTTTTTAATTTTTTTTATTTTTTTTTTAAATTTTGTGACTATAGTCGCTATACTCTTGATGCTTGCAATGCGTTATTTTTGTAATGAAACACCGTGTTTCTTTTTGTCTAGAGTTCAGCATGTTTTAGTTACACTTTCATGAAAAAGTTTGCTATCTTCGTTATTCAGGGTTGGCTGCGATGTGTGTGGTATGACGGTTTCATACATGTAAGACGGGTTGGCCTATGGGAGGAATCCCTTCACAAAACACCGAGGTACGCGGGGAGGCGGTTCCAAAAGGCTGGGTTTCAAAATTTGCAAAAATGGCAATGGCAAAATTTACGTCTTTTTTAAATGTTTTGCAAAATTTGCAAAAAAAAGGGCCGGAGAAGCACCCCAAAAATTTTAAACCCGTTACATTATGGAAGGGTTGGAGTCGTGTGGGTGTGCGTGTTCAGGCATCTCTGAGCTTGAATCGTGCCGCCAGGAGATTGGTATGTTAGCATGCTACTGACTACTGAGTACGGTACGAGAATCGAGTGAATTTTTGATGCGTCACGACTCATTTTTAATAGTTCAGAAATTTTCGCAATCTACAACTGACGTTTCAATTCCAACCGTTACTGAAGCTTCTCGAAAAAATATAGCCCCTGTCTTGAATAGAACCCCCATTTAAATCTTCACGAAAAAATAAAGCCCCTGTCTTGAATAGAGCCCCTCCCTTGAATAGAACCCCCATTTGAATCTTCACGAAAATATAAAAGCCCTGGGGTTCTAGGTATTCGAGGAAATACGGTACCAACTGGAAACAAAATCAAAGCCCAAGTTTCAGTGCATGACATACATTTAGGCAAGATATTAGAGGCCTGCACGTAGAGATGGGACCGGTTCCACTTTATTGGTTTTGGTTCCGGTTCCAGGGTACCGGTTCCGGTTCCGGTTCTAGAAAATTGCCGGTTCCCGATTCCAAATTCGGTTCCACTTTTTTATTGATGATTTAAATTAATTTTTTCCATATTTATATTTTACATATGTTTTTGAAGTTCTTTGGACTTTATAATTGACAAAATAGCATGAATTTTAAAGATAAAGTCATACAGAGCAGACATGAAACCGGGTCACTTTCTGCTGACCCGGTGACCCGGTAGACCCCCTGACCCGGTGACCCGGTGACCCGGTCTAATGCGAAGCTTAAGCTAGTGTTTGCTCGTTTCTAAATATAAACTCACAAAACGTCTGTGTTAATTTTAATGTAATTAACTAACACAGAATAATGTTCTTAACATAATTCTATTATGTATTGTATAAGATAATTCTGTGGGCTTGCCCCCGATTTTACTTTTTATGGGTTCCCATAGTATTATAGTCATAATTTTCTCAATTCTCAACGCTATTTCGGGCAGATAAAATTTTCTGTAATGCATAATGCTAGAATACCTCGATTGCATACAAGAGTTAGGAGTCTAGTTGTGTCCGAATTAGGCTGCACACGGTAAACAAAAGAACTGCTAGGTATGTACATATCAGCGTGGACTTGTGCCGCCAAACTTCCGCTCATCATCCGGACGCTTTACTGTTTGAGCTAGCGACTTCACGTTTTATTATGCTTTAATTGTTAAAGATACAGCACCGAAGCCAATTAGTAAGTTGATTTCACTAAACCTTTGATGTGGCATTCACTCTGTTAAAAATTTAAATTTTGGTTGTCAGTCAGTTTCAATTCATAGACGATCAAAAAGAAGCTAAAATTTTGCATTGCGATAAAACCGAATCAGGATATCTGACCCGGTGACCCGGTGACCCGGTCCAAATAGTGACCCGAACTGACCCGGTGACCCGGTTTCATCTCTGATACAGAGGACTACCTGATCGATGTAATCGCTTTTGTACTATTTTCTGTCGTCTAATGTGATATCGCATGTGAGCGCCCACACAAAATTATTTAACCTTTTTTCCAATCTTAATGTGGCGCTCCGAATAACTGACTTTGGGCAATAAAACTTTTCAGACATGTTTTTAGGCCTTCGGTCTTGAAGAAAGTTTGTTCAGCAATGAATTACGTTACGTTTGATAAACATAACGTGTAGATTTGTTGAACATATCTGACCTGAATTTTGATTTGGTAAAATCAGCAAATAATTTCCCAAAAAGTAGTAAATGGTTTTGGTTACTTTTTGAAACGGGCTCCCATAGCAAATAAACCTCCTTAAGGTGGCGCTCTGAATTACCGACTTTGGGCGATAAAACTTTTTAGTAAAGTTTTCGTTGGTTAACTCAAGAAGAAAAGTTGTTTAAAATCAAACTAGCTTTCATTTGATGTATGTATATAACGTCAAATTTTGATTAACTTGAAATTTCAACCAATTTTTTAATGGGAAAAAATCTTTAAATCGATATACCAAAAATTGTATATGGCTTTTGGTACGTTTTAAAACAGTTTTGTATAGCGAATTGCTAGGTGCAACTTTTTAAAAAGTCGTATGTGTAGGCAAACCTTTCTAAAAAGATTTCTAAAATACGTTGACCAATATTGACAATGATACATTATTTTTACGCGGCCCCCCAGAATCTCAGGTTTCTATGTTGAATCGGGTAGGTCGAATTTCCAGTGTTAAGTAACACTGGAAGGGCAGGTAAGTCGATCTTTCGCTTTAGTTTCGGAAGGATCACAGACGATTTTCTAAAACTATCGAAGAAAGACAAAATTTACGGCCTGAGTGGAATCGAACCACTAACTTGTCGTCTCCCAGTCCGTTGCTCTACCACCTGAACTAATCGGACTGACAGTTACAAAATCGTCGAAGACTATCCAACTCACGACACCTAGCAAGGTGTGCAGTGCGCAAGTTGAAAATTACAGGTAAAATTAAGATGTCAGAGGCTGAGCTTCAATATTGATTTGTGGCTCCTGTACAACCCTTGCCTGACAACATTCATATTTTGCTAAAAATATTTTTATTGGTCATTTAGTGCGGCATCAAAACGTACATTAATCACAGTTAACAGACTGTTCTCATGGACTTAGGTATGGTGTAGTGGTTAATACTCTGGACTCTCAATCCAGTAACCCAAGTTCAAAACTCGGTAAGGCTTAATTTTTTAATCATCAATTATGCTTAGAATTAGAATGTTTAATTTTTTACTACGTAATCAATTATGCTACTTAGAATGTTTAATCAATTAGTTTTAAATTTTTTATAAGTTACCAGTAAACCTTTGGAGCTACTCAGCAATAAATGTGTTAGGAAGTTGGAGTTGAACATTCATTTTATTTACAAATAATGGCCGCGTTTTATATTTCCTCTGGAATATTGACACTCAATCCTCACAATAACAACTTCTCGCTCAGCAGAAGAGCTTGTTCAAACTAATTTTTCGTTAGCTACTTTTTGGCTTCTGTAACTTTTCTCAACGGATTTTAGTACAGAAAAATTACCTAGCTCTTTTTTTGGAAAATACGTACCTATGTGTGGGCAAACTTTAGGTTTGTGAAATGCTATAGTTTTCATTTTTCCAAGATTACTGTCAGCTGTGAAAGCCTATCCGCATGGAACTTTGCAAGCTATGTATTATAGGGGCCGAACTTCTTGAATTATAATTATTATGATTTGCCTCAATATGATGGGCTTTTTTAAAACGTCACTTTCGATAAAAATTAACGAAAAACCAACTAAAATGGCACCTTCGCAAGATAATTGTCTTTAATTTGATCTATCGATTGTTAAATTTGGTTAAGGTGGTAGTTGCGTTTTCGAGGTTTTTGTGATTTCTATGTAAACTTTGCGCCACCAGTACTCAAGTTATAAGTGACGCCTGAGCATAAATTTTTGGGACAGTATTGTAAAGGTCAAAATCCCCAGGCATGTCTCTCACTTTTTTGAAATTTCACCTGTGGACATTTTTAGAGGGTTTTAATTACAAGAAAATATCTTAAATTTTCGGTGCGTTTGCTTTTCAGCTAATTTCTCAGTAAATTGACTAGTTATTAAAAAAGTGGGGGACATGCCTGGGGATTTTAAACATGTCAAAAACCTTACCAACTTTCAGCCCCAACAGGTAATCGTATGATTCAGAGCTGTGGCGCAAACTTTTTGTAAAAAATTTTAATATTTTGGAAAGGACCTTTCTTTAGTCGCTTATACTGGAAAGAAAAACACAGGTTAAATTTCAAGGCATGGCATACATTTCGGAAAAATATTGTTCTACCTAATGCAAAAGACCGCTTGTGATTTGAATTTGTAAACGCTGAGCTACGGCTTTTTAAAAAAAACACCTAAAAACGCAATTACCCCCTTAAGGCACCGTTGAGCTAGTCGTTTCAAAATTTGCAAAATTTCATTTTGGATGCTGTCATAAAATTTGCTAAGGTGCTCCCAAAGCTGACTAACTTGCAAAAATAGCTATCCAAAAAACACCTAAAAACGCAATTATCCCCTTAAATTCAGTTCAACTCTGCCGCAATTCTAGGTCATACGGACAAAGCGGTAGGTACGTCTCAAAAGTATGAATCGTACCTATGTCCGTATACCGGTACATCCGTATGCCCGTACGTTCCAATGTCTGTTTGCCCTAGTAAGACAGTATGAATTGCAAAAACGGATAAACCGGGCTATGCAAGTGTGCCCTATGTCCGTATGCCCTTACTTAACCTTAATAAAACTTAGCTTTTGATATTGTTGCCAGTATAAGCGGCTAAAGAAAGGTTCTTTTCAAAATATTAGAATTTTTTACCAAAAGTCTGCGCCACAGCTCTGACTCATACGATTACCTGTTGGGGCTGAAAGTCGGTTAGGTTTTTGACATGTTTAAAATCCCCAGGCATGTCCCCCACTTTTTTACTAACTAGTCAATGTACTGAGAAAATAGCTTAAAAACGAACACATCGAAAAATTAACACATTATTTTTTGTAATTAAATCCCTCTAAAAAATGTCCACATGTGAAATTTCAAAAAAGTGAGAGACATGCCTGGGGATTTTGACCTTTACAGTTCTGTACCAAAAATTCGTGCTAAGGCGTCACTTATAACTGGAGTTCTGTGGACGCAACGTTTACATAAAATTCACAATAACCTCGATAACGCAACTGCCACCTTACGCCCGGTCCATAGTCTGTCCGTAAGAGCTGTCCGTGTCCAGAAAAAAATAATTTTATTCATAGACGTTCGAATGTCCGGAGTCCGGAGGGACCCTGAGGACAAGTTGAATTCAGTGCATTTTGTCAGTGTCCGAATGTCAACTTCAGCTCAGCAACTTTAATTGAGTGTACTTATAACATTTTACTGATATTTGCCTTCTCGCATCTTTGCTGCGCTGCATGGGTAGGCGACAACCCTCCAGACACGGACTCGGACAACTACGGACAGTTCCACACCATATGACCTACACCATAAAAATATAACCAGGTTTATGAAACGGTTTAATTTAATAACGGATACCGTGCATGCAGCACGCACATATGCACTATGCACTATGCACTATGCACATATGCACTATGCACTATGCACTATGCACATATGCACTATGCACTATGCACTATGCACATATGCACTATGCAGCAACAATATTGCACACCAACATACAATATTACAAGGGCGCTGCACTACGCAATCACGCATCCAATTGAACACAAACTATAACCAGTCAATGCTCGGTCTCAAAAATAAACATCACATCCGCCTTTGCCTTATGAAATATGTCGGTTTGGGTAGGAAAGAAGGGCGGACTGTTTCTGACTAAACTTGAACAATGATTAGAAAGACAAAGTACCAAATCAAAAGGTCAATGAAACTGCACGATAAAGTAACCAGCATAAATAAATACTGACAACAAACTGACCCACTGTCACAAACAAAAGCATAAGATCGTGTCTGGAACCAGTAACAATTCCTTTAACTCATCACAGATTAGCTAAACCCTTTTTGGTCATTGGTGTATACGCCATCATGGGCAGAGAAATCCTGTAGTCTGGTTTCCAAACGGTGCAAGCAAACCGACAGCAATTAAAACAAAACCAATTGGTTATAGTCCACTAGATTGCAATCACCAACAATAATTAACACTAGAGCAACAACCCTGCATGCACATAATCCTCATTGACATTCAAATAATCACATCAGACGTTCATTTATTGACACAATTAACAAAATCAATGGTTCAACGTGGACTCAGGCTTAGGCACAACAGAGCTCAAACGTTCACAAGAAAATTACTAAACCGTAAGCCACTGTCCTGACTGCGGGCGCGTCATAACAGTACGTGGTTTTGTCTGCACAAGTCCTAACACATCAACGTTAAAAACTATTTTAAAAAAAATTATAGTGTTGTCGCGAAAAAAACAAAAAGTAATTACGTTGACATACCTATGCTTTAAACGAACAGCCGGCAAGTGTGATCAAAATGTATCATCATTCAACAACACAATAATGATGCTAGAGAGTGCACGGCTCACTGACAGACAATTTAAAAATTAACTAATTTATTATACGCTATACGTATATATTAATTACAGTCTTAAAACTAATTCTATTAATTATATAAATAAAACAAAGTGCAAACTGAAAAAGCAAACTATCACATCTGCTGCGAAACTATAAAAGAACAAACACTTCGTAAGAAACAACAAAGACAAAGAAACTTGCGATAAATAAAAATAACAACCAAATAATACATAATTATTGTGTAAAAATCACAAATTTCCATACTATAACCCACATTTTAAAATGTCACGTAGATATTACACGGAACTTGACCATAATATCAGAACCAATTGCTACTTTATCCAACGATCGATTCCTGAAACGGATATTAAGAATTTGTTTTTTCAATAATTTATGACATCGAATAAATTTAATTCATATATAATTAATTGTCATAATAACAATCAATTTGTAGCACATCAAGCTTGTGCCCAAGTCTATTCCTGTTATTAACTTAATATTAGGCTAACAAACTGTAATCCACATCCACATTAGAATCGGCCCTCAGTGCAGGGTTTTTTTTTTCAAAAAATTTTGTGTGCATAATTGTGCAAAATTTTAATTTTAGTGTGCAAAATTTTATTTTTCTGTGCAAACTGTAAATGCGTTTTCTTCGCCTATATAGAAGCTAATATACGCGTTTTTATACCTCTAGAGGTACGTACGTATCAGTGGCGTACCTAGAACACATTTTGAATGACTTTTCGATTTTTTTGTAATGGGTGAAAAGGCATTTTTTACCAATTTTAACACTCATAAAACGCCTTACAAACGCAAGATTACTAAAACAAAAAGTTGTAGGGGTCTGGGGGCGGTAGGCCGGTAGCCCCCATAAAAATATTGGCGATTTTTCTAATTTTCAGAGTTTCAGACCTAATTTGGTCAACTGGAGACGCATCAGAATTTTTCCGAAAGAAAAATTAAAACACAAGATAGTACGTCACGCCACATCAGACAGTGTATACAACACAAGTAAATGTAGCTTAATATACTCGTGTAGACATGCAAATGCAGCATAATGTACTCGTGTATACATGCATAGGCTTTGATGAAAGATATGTAATAGCAAGGCTTAGTAAGCCACAGAGTCGCAGGGGTCTGGGTCTGGGCCTGGGGGCGGCAGCCCCCAAAAGCCACAGCTTTTGTGGAATTTTAAAATAAAATTTTCATTAAAAAAGCAACTTTAAGCAACACTTATTGGCGAATCTGGGTGATTGCGGGGCCTAGGGGCGGCAGTCCCAAGAAGCCAGAGCTTTTATATATCGAATTTTGAAATAAATTTTGCATTGAAAAACATTTCATCAGCAATTGTTTACGAATTGTTCTGGGTCATTGCTGGGATCTGGGGCGGCATTCCCCTGAAAATGTAGAAATTTTTTATTTTTCGGGCAAAATTTGGTTCCGTAGTTCGTGGAGGTTTGGGGAGCTAGAGACTTCTGGTTTTTGACAATGTGTAACGCGATTTTTAGAAAAATAAAACTAGCAATTTGAACAGCAATTACGCAAATCATTGTGCGTGCCTTTTGCCAAGAAGCGGTATAAAAATCTGCCGCCGTTGATGATGCCGCCAGTTATGCCGGGGTAGATGCAGGGGTCTGGGGCGGCAGCCCCCAGAATTTTTTTTCGATTTGGCATTAAAAACAGTGCATTTTGAGCATATCCCTGGCCCATCGGGCACTGTGCATTATTGTGCAAAATTTTAATTTTTGTGTGCAAAATTTTAAAAAAGTGTGCATTTGCACAGGGTTTTGCACAAAAAAAAAACCCTGCCTCAGTGTGATGTAGCTCAGTAGCTGAACATGTCACAATGCGCATTGTGTATTCAAGGCGGCTCACATGAATTATATGAAGAAAAGTTTCCTTTTTCAAAATCCAATAATTTAAAAAATATAATACACCTATACATAAACTGTTCCAGATTTAAAACAGTTTTTGAAGATTTTACTTACTGATTACTTCTGTGAGTTTTACGTACTTTTGATTTTTTATAATCTTTGTTCATCTTTACTGGAGTTAAACGTATGAATGAGTTCATCTCAATGGCAATAATTTTAAAAAACAACATTACATGATAATCTAATAAAGGTCGATTCATACTCATACTTGCATGCAGTGCATATAAACCTACAAACCAGATAAAATGTTCGCCAGGAAATAGTTTAAAATACACAAATCGTATTATTTTTTCAACAATCAGGGCGTAAATGGATTTCAAGCTATCTTTATGTGGCTGTATGTTTGCATGCATGCAGTGTGACTGTGAATGGACCGAATGACAATGTCTATTTGGTGTTGTCTGTATCGTCGGTGGGTGGTTTGGCATCGTTCTGCTGTCGCTGTTTCTTCCTGAGGGCAGCCATCCTGGTGGCCTTGTTGGCCTTCTTGACCAGCCACAGCACAGCACACTCTGGAATCACCTCCAGGGCCAGACCCTGAAACAACAACCAAACCTCTTAATCCTGGGGCATACTTGTCCTTAAGAACATAGGGACAAGGACAAATTTGGGATAGCTGGTGTGGAAAATGACGCAATCGTTTCTGGTATTTTTTTCGCAAGTAGTAATTTTGAGTAAATTCTTGTTGTCATGCCAAAATTTAGCAGAAACGATGAAGTAAATTTTACACAACAGCTGTCCCAAATTTGTCCTTGTCCCTGTCCCTATATTCTTAAGGACAAGTATGAACCGGGCTTTAGAAGAGAGGGACCTGAGACTGAGAGAAGAGAGTGAGAGAGAGTGTGACCTGAATGGCGTGTGTGAGACAGCCCTCGGTGCGGTCGATGACCCCGATGGTGTCCAGGGCCTCTCTGGCGAACTGCCTCGGCATCACGGCCAGCACGTTCCTCTGCTTCACGCGAGACATCTTCGTCACCACCAGCATCGGCAGGATCGACTGCAAGCCAACACACCAATCAACTACTATTAAGGCTTCTATGGTAGAAAGAAAGTACATGAAGTACACTAGCAACAAGTATGCATGGATACACACAAGTACACAACCACAAGTTCATGTCCGGGTCGCAACTCATAATCAAACGTAAATATAGTTCAATGTACTTGAAATATCACTCCGCTCCCGCTGTATTCGTTATGCAAAGACATGGTGAAGAAGTCCATGAAGGCCTGCAACAAAAACATGTTACACAAATGAAAGAGCATGTCACTGTTATTCACTCGCCACATTGCCAGTAGATGCATCACAGTCAAGTCGTAGCTACAAATCTTTTTTCTATGTTTGCCCATAAGCTGGTCGAGCACAGGCTGGTGCACAGATTCACCTCTTCCTTGTTTAGATATTATACCAGGCTAAGGGTATAGCTCAAAAACAAGGGCATCCTAATACACATACGGTGTGTGAGTGTAGCATATGCCTTTAAATTAAATTTCGGGCGAAGGTTATATACCTTGGAAGCGGAGTAGATGGCAACCAGGGGCGCACTGAATCGGCCGAATGTGGAGCTGACGTTGACGATGGCACCTCTCTTACGCGCCAGCATCTGCGGCAGCACCACGTGGCTCAGCTGCAACAGACACACAACAGTCCGACGCGCTAGCTCATTGGCTCAGTCAGTCGCCCGCCACATGTAAAGAAATCTGGGGGAAGGCCTTTAGTCTGGGGCTGGGGCCTTTTCCCACAAGTTTGGGGGTCTAGCATTTACGTAAACGTAAAATGACCAATTGTTTTAATAGTAAAAAATAAACTTGCCAAATTTCGATTTTTTTTTAAATCTACGGGTTTCTGCACATTTTTGTGTAGCATTTTACAGCTATCAGTCGGCAATTTTTAGTTTGAAACCCCTTTTTCTCCACATGCAGGAGGCGCTTGTCCCTATACGTCATATCCTACCAGACCCCAGGTACATCTGTGAAGGGAAGGGGTTAATGGTAATGTTAATGGGGCCTCCAAAGCTAGCTCCAATTGTTTACCAATTTTTAGTATCGCATGTCATACAAATATGTACCCTTTCGTATCAGCCAAAAAGATTCACACCGTGTTACGATTTCTCATACGGTATATATACTTTAGAAATCCATCTGAAATTAATATTTTTACTCTAATTTTTATTAGATAATATTCATAACTGAAAAACGGTGGGAGATAGTTGTAATTTGTAGACGGATGTTGATATTTACAAAGCAAAAGACGGGCAAGGTTACCTGAACAGCTGAGTGACAATTCACGTCCACAATCTTTTTAATTCTCTACAACAAAAACTAAAAATAATTGACAAAATAAACATGCAAAAACTACGCTTACAATTATAATATTGTATCAACGTTGATTAGTCATTTTAATCCCTTTAGCCTTAATGTGAACTCGTGTGAATATTCGTTAACAACTACCGTAAAACGTCTTCAAAACTTGAATAGAAGCATAAAGGCCTTTTAAAATAAAAATCAACCGTTAAGCTACGACTTGAGTAACTTTCCTACTTCAACCCCAAAAACAATCTAATTTACGTATATGTATCCGACTATATTCAGAATACTGTGTTATGTCCACCATATCGTCGACAGCGCGCAACCATCGCTACAGATGGCCCTTTATGGCAATAAAATGATCCAATCAAGACCTGCCAATTTTTACGGTTGATTTAGAAACAACCTTAGCATCACCCCGCCAGCAAACACAACTCATGTAAGTCAATATACTTCAAATTATTGCTAATGTTTATAAAATAATGTATTTCGACCATATCTAATGTTACAGATGCGTATTTAGTACCTGAGTGAGTGAGAACCGAAGGACTGTTAAAGCCAGGTACGTTATTTCTATATTTAGAATTTATCATTGGCCATATATTACTCAATGTGTCTATAATCGTCTGAATGTTACACACAGGACACCGGCACATTATGAGGGCCGGATTAGATTTATTTAGCCATTGCGGTGGGATGCCTAACCTGCGAGATACATGCACGATGCTGCGTTTTGTAGCGTCTACGTAAAAACAATTGGCCGCACCATCAACTACACGAATCACCTTGTCACACCGTAACACAAACATTACACCTCCTACTGGAGCCCCAGGGGTATCTCGCGGGGCAGCAGGCCCGTACTGCTGCTAGAGCGGCTTTACGCCCCACTGCGTTTATCTCTCGGATACCAGGTGCATACTCGCACATCCTTCACGCTCACATGTATTTACTTTTGTTTGAGTATGCATCTAGTGTTCCCTCGCGGGCTCGTACTACCTGAGCTGGCGAGGACAGCCTGAATTCTACAGCAAGAATGCAGTGGCTGTGAGAGGCGGTAAAAAAAGAATACTGTGCACAGATGAGACACACTGGCAGATGCTAAATGGCAGTGAGACACCAGCTGTCGTGCAAGGCCTGACCTAGGGCATTAACCAATACTGTGCACAGATGAGACACACTGGCAGATGCTAAATGGCAGTGAGACACCAGCTGTCGTGCAAGGCCTGACCTAGGGCATTAACCAATACTGTGCACAGATGAGACACACTGGCAGATGCTAAATGGCAGTGAGACACCAGCTGTCGTGCAAGGCCTGACCTAGGGCATTAACCAATACTGTGCACAGATGAGACACACTGGCAGATGCTAAATGGCAGTGAGACACCAGCTGTCGTGCAAGGCCTGACCTAGGGCATTAACCAATACTGTGCACAGATGAGACACACTGGCAGATGCTAAATGGCAGTGAGACACCAGCTGTCGTGCAAGGCCTGACCTAGGGCATTAACCAATACTGTGCACAGATGAGACACACTGGCAGATGCTAAATGGCAGTGAGACACCAGCTGTCGTGCAAGGCCTGACCTAGGGCATTAACCAATACTGTGCACAGATGAGACACACTGGCAGATGCTAAATGGCAGTGAGACACCAGCTGTCGTGCAAGGCCTGACCTAGGGCATTAACCAATACTGTGCACAGATGAGACACACTGGCAGATGCTAAATGGCAGTGAGACACCAGCTGTCGTGCAAGGCCTGACCTAGGGCATTAACCAATACTGTGCACAGATGAGACACACTGGCAGATGCTAAATGGCAGTGAGACACCAGCTGTCGTGCAAGGCCTGACCTAGGGCATTAACCAATACTGTGCACAGATGAGACACACTGGCAGATGCTAAATGGCAGTGAGACACCAGCTGTCGTGCAAGGCCTGACCTAGGGCATTAACCAATACTGTGCACAGATGAGACACACTGGCAGATGCTAAATGGCAGTGAGACACCAGCTGTCGTGCAAGGCCTGACCTAGGGCATTAACCAATACTGTGCACAGATGAGACACACTGGCAGATGCTAAATGGCAGTGAGACACCAGCTGTCGTGCAAGGCCTGACCTAGGGCATTAACCAATACTGTGCACAGATGAGACACACTGGCAGATGCTAAATGGCAGTGAGACACCAGCTGTCGTGCAAGGCCTGACCTAGGGCATTAACCAATACTGTGCACAGATGAGACACACTGGCAGATGCTAAATGGCAGTGAGACACCAGCTGTCGTGCAAGGCCTGACCTAGGGCATTAACCAATACTGTGCACAGATGAGACACACTGGCAGATGCTAAATGGCAGTGAGACACCAGCTGTCGTGCAAGGCCTGACCTAGGGCATTAACCAATACTGTGCACAGATGAGACACACTGGCAGATGCTAAATGGCAGTGAGACACCAGCTGTCGTGCAAGGCCTGACCTAGGGCATTAACCAATACTGTGCACAGATGAGACACACTGGCAGATGCTAAATGGCAGTGAGACACCAGCTGTCGTGCAAGGCCTGACCTAGGGCATTAACCAATACTGTGCACAGATGAGACACACTGGCAGATGCTAAATGGCAGTGAGACACCAGCTGTCGTGCAAGGCCTGACCTAGGGCATTAACCAATACTGTGCACAGATGAGACACACTGGCAGATGCTAAATGGCAGTGAGACACCAGCTGTCGTGCAAGGCCTGACCTAGGGCATTAACCAATACTGTGCACAGATGAGACACACTGGCAGATGCTAAATGGCAGTGAGACACCAGCTGTCGTGCAAGGCCTGACCTAGGGCATTAACCAATACTGTGCACAGATGAGACACACTGGCAGATGCTAAATGGCAGTGAGACACCAGCTGTCGTGCAAGGCCTGACCTAGGGCATTAACCAATACTGTGCACAGATGAGACACACTGGCAGATGCTAAATGGCAGTGAGACACCAGCTGTCGTGCAAGGCCTGACCTAGGGCATTAACCAATACTGTGCACAGATGAGACACACTGGCAGATGCTAAATGGCAGTGAGACACCAGCTGTCGTGCAAGGCCTGACCTAGGGCATTAACCAATACTGTGCACAGATGAGACACACTGGCAGATGCTAAATGGCAGTGAGACACCAGCTGTCGTGCAAGGCCTGACCTAGGGCATTAACCAATACTGTGCACAGATGAGACACACTGGCAGATGCTAAATGGCAGTGAGACACCAGCTGTCGTGCAAGGCCTGACCTAGGGCATTAACCAATACTGTGCACAGATGAGACACACTGGCAGATGCTAAATGGCAGTGAGACACCAGCTGTCGTGCAAGGCCTGACCTAGGGCATTAACCAATACTGTGCACAGATGAGACACACTGGCAGATGCTAAATGGCAGTGAGACACCAGCTGTCGTGCAAGGCCTGACCTAGGGCATTAACCAATACTGTGCACAGATGAGACACACTGGCAGATGCTAAATGGCAGTGAGACACCAGCTGTCGTGCAAGGCCTGACCTAGGGCATTAACCAATACTGTGCACAGATGAGACACACTGGCAGATGCTAAATGGCAGTGAGACACCAGCTGTCGTGCAAGGCCTGACCTAGGGCATTAACCAATACTGTGCACAGATGAGACACACTGGCAGATGCTAAATGGCAGTGAGACACCAGCTGTCGTGCAAGGCCTGACCTAGGGCATTAACCAATACTGTGCACAGATGAGACACACTGGCAGATGCTAAATGGCAGTGAGACACCAGCTGTCGTGCAAGGCCTGACCTAGGGCATTAACCAATACTGTGCACAGATGAGACACACTGGCAGATGCTAAATGGCAGTGAGACACCAGCTGTCGTGCAAGGCCTGACTTAGGGCATTAACCAATACTGTGCACAGATGAGACACACTGGCAGATGCTAAATGGCAGTGAGACACCAGCTGTCGTGCAAGGCCTGACCTAGGGCATTAACGAACCTCTCTCATTAACAGTCACGTAGCTTTAGTTACAGCAAGGCTCATCACATAAACAAATAAATTTCAAAAATACAAAACTAAGCCTAAGCACAAACTAAGTTAGTTATTAATTCTGGCACTAAGCCTAAGAAAAAATCTAAACTTGCTGCTTTACAGCCTTGCTGTAAGGAGAGTAAAATACACTAGTCAACGGCCTACACCAACCACCATTCTACTTAATTGACTCTAACCCATTGGCTCACTCACATCCCGCCCGCCCTCCATGTCCAGGAAATAGTCCGGGTGCTCCAGGGCCATTCCCACATTGTTCACTGAAATAAATCAATACAATATTATCAGCTTCATCCGTATATATATACATATTTATCACAATATGATGTTTGTTATACATCCCATATAGACCCTTGTAGCAACCCATTACTCATAGCACCGCGGGCGCACTCACCAAGACAAGTTTTCATCAATCCACTCCATTAATTAATAAAAGTTAGTACATAAATAAACAATATATGCGTACACGAACGCAAAATCAACCAAAAGATGACCAAAACCATTTGAGTCAGGAGAATTACAAAGGTTATAGTCAGGGGGGGGAAGAAAAACACGCATAGGGAACTAAGCTCATAACCTTAGACAGGGTTTTTTTTTCAAAATCGGATTTCATCATTCTGGCGTCATTTTTAAACTCCTGTCGTCATTTTTATTTTTCGTTCGTCAAAATTAGATTAAGGCCTAATAGTACCGTTGCGCTGCAGCAATATTGCTATTAGTTAGCGTTATCTTACAGTGGCGTACCGAGAGAAAATTTTCGGCCAAAATTTAAAAAATCAGCATTTTTATGAAAGTTGAGCGGTTTTTTACCTAAATTTTGGCCAAAATTTGTTGAAATCTGTGTTTTTTTACCAAAAAAAGATATAAATTAGTAATTACTAAATTGTGATTTTTTGACAGGGAGTCAAAATGAAGTCGACCACCGATGGGAGGGAAGGGTCTCACCAGGGGGAAGGGGAGGGGTACCCAAAGTTGTTGTGATTTTTGTACATGTATGCTTGTACATGGAATCTCAGTCTGGGGGGCGGGCTCGTCCCGGATTTTTCAAAATTTTAAGGGGTCTTGTCCGACATATTGGGGACTTGAACTCCTGAAGGAAATTGAAAGGAAAAAAATTTCCTTGAACTGAAGGAAATTTTTTTTAAATTTTGGACATAATTTGGTGAATTGGAGAGTTATAAAAAAATTTTCTACCTAATTTATTTTTTATCGCTATTTATCTTTTATCTACCGAATACCATTTAGCAAATTGGCTAAAACGACCAAAAAAGTTTTAGCAGACTCTCAAAAATTTTCGCCAATGCTAACGTTTTGACCAAAAAAAATGCAAATCACGTCAGAAGCAGAACGTCACATGAAATAGTGCACTACAAAGGTATATAAATGTACTCGTGCACACATGCAGAGGCTTTAATGAAAGTTAATAACAAAAACGAGTAAGCAATTAGCTGCAGGGGTCTGGGGGCGGCAGCCCCCAGACAAAATTGGAGATTTTTTTCAATTTTTAGGCCGAATTTCGTCAATATTTGCTCAAAACCTTCTTCTTCTTCATATCCACTCCGCTGACTGTTGCAGTCATTGGGAGGTCGCATGCTGGCGCAAGCGGCCAGTATCGCGAAGGAAATTGATCACCGTAACAGGAGATTCCCATAGTACCTCCGTTGTTGGGCTGGGGCCGAAATGCAGGAGGCGTTGTCGTTCTGTAGCTGGGCAAGAGACGAGCATATGTTCTAAGGTGTCGTCGTGTTGTTGGCATTTCAGGCATTTTGGGCTGACGTTATGATCGATTCTGTGTCTCCATGACATCAGTAATGGACAGTGACCATTTACTCTCAGCCTTGATAGGGTCTTCCGATGGTAAGTGGAGAGACCTTTCTCCTTGTCTCGGTGCGGAGGGGGCCGTGGACCACCGGTCTGGTTGAAACCCTGGATTCTGTTATGCCACTCAGTCGTCAAGTGTCGATTTATTGCACTAATAGCGCTGTTGTAGCTGATACCGGCATTTTGCTGAGGCAGGGCTGCAGCGGCCTTTGCGATCTCATCAGCGCATTCATTACCGGGGAGGCTAACGTGGCTAGGGATCCACTGGAAATGGATGCGTTTCATCGATTTGAGCCGATACAGTTTTTCCCATATATCTTCCTCGATGCCTGACTGCTTGTTTTGATGACCATGCTGGAGGTGCTGAACTGCGCTTTTGGAGTCGGTGAGGAAGGTTACCGACCTGTAGTTGTTGGAATTTTGGCTGACGATCCATCCTAGGGCCAGGTCGATGGCACCCAACTCAGCGTCATAGCTGCTTGATTTCTCCCCTGCGGCTCGCTTGAGCTGATGGGTTTCTCCGTCGGCGCAAACGATCAGACATCCACTGCCGCCATTCGTTGTACCATCCCGTACAGAGCCATCAGACCAGACAACAATGTCGGTTTCAGGCAAGCTAGCGAGGGTTTCTTCAGCAAGCGCCTTTAGCTTTCTTTGAGGATCAGACTTAGAGCAGGGGCTAAGTAAGTCTGGGCAGGTAGAGAGATTTTCCAGCGCTCTCCAGGGTGGTATGCTGGCAACAGACTGCAGAGGGATACGGGGTAAGTTGTCGAGCTTCAGGTCTTTTGATATCTTTTTACCAAGTGGTCTCCATGATCGTCGAATCAGGCGCTGTTGAGCGCTGTCGCCTACCACTATTTTCACTGGGTTGTCATTGGCTAGTCGTAGTGATCTTTCGACAGCCTTCGCTGGAAGGAATTTGTGGTAGAAGTCCATTGGTTTCAAGTTCGCTTCCAGGAGTACTTGGTCTTGGGGGCTTCCTTTACAGCAACCAGTGATGATACGGGCACTTTCATTGACGATTCTTTGGATCCGGATGAGGGCTGTATCGCTGAGACTTGGCATCCAGGCAGCGGCACAGTATAGCAGGGAAGAGATGACGTAGGCTAGGCAAATGCTTCTCAGATCTTCTTTATCTCGACCCCATTCTTTTCCTGTCAGGCAGCGAAGGACGTTGTTTCGAGAGGAACCCTTCTTACACACTTTGTCGGCTTGTGGTCTAAAGCTCAGGGTCCTATCAAACGTAATCCCCAGGAAGACCGGATTTTGATTGAATGGCACATCCTCGCTGCCGACCTTCAGCTGTGGTTTCCATTTCGCGGGGGTTTCCGCCGGATCGTTCGAGAAAAATGTAGATTCGCATTTGCCTACATTAATTTCCATTTTCCACCTTGCTGCCCAGGCATCAATTGTATCCAGGGCCTGTTGTACTTTCATAGCTGCGACGTTAAGGTCAGTATCAGAGCACCAGACAGCCAAATCATCAGCGAAGAGAGAAGCTTCGACGTCATTTGGCATTTTATCAAGGATGTCATTGATATAGACAAGAAAGAGCAGCGGTGACAGGACGGAACCTTGGGGCACTCCTCCCTTGAACACTCTGTACTTGCTGTAGGTGTTTTCAAACTTGACTCTGGCTCTTCTATCGCACAAAAAGCTTTTTACCCACTTCAGCAGGCATTTTGGCACATCCATCTTCATGAGTTTCCATAGTAGGCCATCTGTCCAGACCCTATCAAACGCTCTTGAGAAGTCGACCAAAAGGAGAACCGTGCGCTTTGGTCTTTGGCCTTCGCGACGATTCTTCAGGTTGAGATTGTCCGCGATTCTTTGCGTCATTCGCAGGACTTGGTCACTTGTCGATCGAAGTTGACGGAAGCCAGATTGGTAGTTGTTTAGCTTTTTGTGAGATTCCAACGCAAATACCAGATGCTCCTTTACCAGTCGTTCCATCAGTTTGGCAACACAAGGTGTTAAGCATATAGGACGGTACGACGAGATCTCCTTCTGGTCTTTCCCATTTTTCAGGATTGGGATTATGGTGCCTTTCTTCCAGCTAGCACCGCAATAGGACTCTCGTAGGCTTTGGTTAAACACGAGTAGGAGTGCCTCTCTGCCTACTGGAGACAGTTTCTGCAGCATCACATTTGCAATCATGTCATCGCCCGGGGCGCTGTTTGCATTGAGCTTTCGTAGGGCGGCTTGCAGTTCTCGGTGTGTGAATGGTTGACAGCTTTCCATACCGTTTCCACAGCCTTCACAAGGTTGATCTATTGCCCGGTTTTCTCTCCGAAGCCAGCGGTCACTTTGAGCTGATGTCACGTTGCTCACTTTTGCATAGTTGTCTACGATAGCCTGGGCCTTGGCATCGGATGTAGTGAGATCTCTGCCTTCGTGCTGCATATTCTTTCCGCAAGGTTGCGATTTTGCGCGGCCATCAATCGCCCTGATGACGCCAAAGATCTTGCCCGGGTCAGTTTTGGCGTCAATGTGAGTGATGAAGGTGCGAAAGTAATGCTTCTTTGCTTCCAGGATTACATTTCGGGCGTTGAGCACAGCTGCCTTCCAGTCGGCCAGGTTAGTCGGGTTCTTCAGATCTTTCTTTGCTGCTACGTCTCTAGCTTTGGTCGCGCTTTTACATTCATCTGTGAACCACGGCTTGTGTACCCGTTTAGTGGCTTGCGGGATGCTCTTTTGGGCGGCACTGATCATCAGGTCCTGAAGCCATTTGACAGATTTGTTCGGGTGGAGTGGGAAAGTGCTGTTGCAGATCATGTCATCCAGGACACATTGGTAGCGGGGCCAATCTGCTTTCTTGAAGAGCCATCGTTTCCCAGAGCAAGGGGGGGCTTGTGCTATTTTTCCCAGCTGAACCTCGATGGTGATTGGGAGGTGGTCCGAGAAGCCTGGACCATCCCCAACAGAGCACGTCAAGTAATGAGCCATAGTTGTGTGGGCAAACACGGCATCGGGGCTTGACATATTGCCAGTAGCTGGATTGATTCTGGTTCCGGTTGCTGGACTGATACAAACTCGATCAGTGTCTATCATCCAATCTTCAACGGCCTCCCCCAATTCGTCGGCTGATATACAGCTGTGGTCCCATTGTGGGCTGTGGCAGTTAAAATCTCCAGCTATAACGGCATTACGCTGAGCCGGTAGTGCAGCGGGATCGAAAGATTGGGTTCGTTGATCATCGCCCGTGCTTCGAATTGGTGGGACATAGCAATTGACTAGTGTAACATCGCGCTCCTGACCAGTAATAGTTATGGCGGTGGCATCTGTGTTGTGGTCCATGGGGGCAACGAGTGGGCCAGTGGCTTCGGAGAACTGTATTCCGGATTTGACCATGGTAAGGACACCGCCCCCTTTCGGGCTGGCGTGTCCGCGTCCTTGGATACGGTCTTTCCGGATGAGGTTCCAGCCTTTGAAACATATGGTTTTGTTCGGTTGCAGATGTGATTCTTGAATCAGGGCTATGTCGTAGCACCCTTCATCAAGAATTTTGGCCAATTCAACTTGTTTGTTGATGGTTAGCCCACCCGTGTTCCACACCAGAATTTTCAGAGCTTTCGGTTTTGTATAACCAGATGAGCTCTTTTTTCCAAGCACTGTGTTTCGAGCAGATTTTTTGACAGCTGTTGCGCCGGTCGGCAGCGCTGCGGAGGCCGGGTGAGGGGCCGTTGTGGAACATTGGATGCAGTAGAACCTTTGATGTCGGTGGGCCAGTAGTTGTTTTACAGTCCAACCCAAGCATTTCCGGTGTGTCCATCTTGTGCAGAAGCCGCACACAATGGCATCATGAGGGCAGTTTAGTTGGCAAACAGTACAGGGATATTTGACAGGTCCAGGGTTAGGGTGGATGTCCCCGCACATGAGCAGGAGCCGACCCCAGAAGGCGGGATTACCAGGGCCGGCTAACAAAAACCCAACAGGAAGTGGGGGCCAGGAGGCCTGGGGGACGCACACCGGCGATACTGTGGGTTTGGACCAATATTCGTAGTCCGGGAGGACCGTCGCCGTTGTTTGGTAGCTTCGGCTCTTCCGGTACTCCATCGCTGCGGTAAAGCTTTGGTCCGTGATGGAGGCTCAAAACCTTTCGTCAAAGCTTCGTCATTTTTAATTTCTGAACGTCATTTTTAAGTTTCATTTCTGCAAATGACGCCATTTTTGACCAAAAAAAAAACCCTGACCTTAGATACATTTGACGTTGAGCAATGATACATATATCAGCTTGTAGCTTGTGGTAAAAGCTATTGATTGGTGCAGTAAAATCGAATATACCCCATACCCAGATCGAGCCAAACCGGTTTCCAACCGTGTTTTTACCCCACATGTGGGCAAAAAAACACGGTCGCGGATAAAAAAACACGGATCATTTTTTGCGAGCGGATAGCTTTTCTATTATTTTTTCTGTCCAAATGTGTTTATTTGTAACTTTGAAGCATTTTTAAACAGTTCTAAACCTTCAGAATCCCAACGAGCATTAAGTTATATCCGACCTGATTCTAATGAGTCCAAACGGTTTAATCCAGTATTTTAGCATTGTAACTGGGCCTAATGACAAAAAAGTGGCAAAAAAATCATCCTACAGTACTAAAAACCATTTCTGACACAAAAGGAATGTGTTTTATGCGTCTTCAAAAACTGACCTGAAATACGTATTAAACATAGGGATCCGGGACCAGGGGCCATATCTACTCAATGCAACCAGTCCAAGGGCTGATTTTTTATGTGGAATTATGAGGACACGAAAGTACTTCAAACACTAAGTTATGGCCCGCTCCCCCTCTCATCAGTACAAATATCACCAATTTGAAGTGTGTTTTTTTACCCGTTTGGGGGGGGACAATAAGGGGGTAAAAAAACACACTCAAAATACATGGTTATTAGAAGGGTGGCGGAAAGCAAGGTATGCCAAAACAAAGAGCACATGAAATAATGCTACTATGCACAAAATGAAGCGTCAGTGTCAAAATAGCATCCGGTGACAACCTTAGCAACTTTTTAAAATGCTTAAGTTTTTGACCATTTTTTTTGTCTCAACTTTGAGCTTGTGTGGGTGCCATACATTCTGGGCTTCAGTAATGACTAATACTATTGAATTACAGCCCATAATGTATATTTTCTATTGCACTATTTTACAGCCCTGTAACCGCTGTTTTCGCTGAGTATTGGGCCGTGTTTTTTTTTACCCCTCTTTTACCCCGTGTTTCCCCCCCCCCTGACTATAATGGGTATTATTAAATTAAAAATTATAATTGCCTCCTTTCAAACCCGAAAAAAACCAGGTCTATTTGTTTAGCATGATTTAGTTGAAGACGAATTGCTATACACACAGTTACGTTGTCTACTTTTACTGAGAGGCTTACCCAACAATCCTATTTCCAAATCCTTTAAGGAATCTTCGATGGCGCTGTAGCCTTTCAGAGACGAGTCCGTGAAGTCATATACAATTGTTTTCACTTCAACAGAAGGCGACGCTGTCTCTACAAACAAAGTGAAAAATTACACGAAAATATAAATTCGGCAGTCCTCGCCTCATATCAACACACGAGCTTGTACCTAATCTGCTAATTTTCCAGAACAGCTAAGCAAGTTTATACATGCATATGCTAAAAAATTAAAGTCAATTACACTAGTAATACGTAATACTGAGCCACCATTTTTAGTCACCATTTTTATAGCATTTTAACAGACAATGGCAGATGAAAAAATGTATCTAACTGATTTCGTCTGCCACATCTCGCAGTTTGTCGGCGGAGCGACTGATGAGAACGACGTTCACGCCGCGACTCGCCAGCTCCTGCGCGTAAGCCTTCCCAATTCCATCCGTTGAGCCAGTCACAACTGGAAATAATTGTTACAAGGTTAAAAAACACTAACGTTCTATAGTTCTCTGTACTGTATTATAGTACCCCGGTGTCCGGTGGAATATTTTTTGCAATCATTGGCTTTTTTAATTTACAGATTACATTTAGTAACATGCAAGTAGCCAGAGCTTCGAAAGCCTTGGGTTTTGCTCTCTTCCATATGGTCCGGTTCGGTGCCCCTTCATTTTGGTTGCGTCCCCCCCCGCAGTTTCGATGGGGTGCCGCCCATAGACCAAAATTTTTTTCGAAACGGTGTTTCGGAGACTACGTAGCGGTAGCGATGTCGCTTTGGTGTGGTTTTTGTGGTCTTTTTTTATAAATTTAATCAGTGAAGCTGTGATTACGGAAAAAAACCATTTTACGCCCAAAAGTATATTATAGTTTATCGTGACCGCCCCCCCCCCATAAAATTTGGCCTAATATTATGTCAGACCGCCAGAAATAACACTATGACAGCGCTAGTAACAAACATGTTAGCAAACACTTTTACCTGCCCATTTTCCTAGCGTTCGAACATCTTTATTTTTTCCAAATCTTGGGGCTACGATGTAGACATAAACAGTTCTGTAGGCAAACCATGTAAATTTTCCAACAATGCAGAAAAAAGCCACGTAAGCAAGTAATGTCAGCGCATCCATTTGTGTTCCCTCTTCAGTCGTCAAACTATAAAAAGTGAGTCCAGGATCTTATAAACATAACAACATTAACAACGCTTATATACACCGCAGGGGTTTTTTTGTGCAAAATACTGTGCATTTGCACAATTGAAAAGTATTTTGCACAGTCCAAAATTATTTTGCACAAACTTTGCACAACCTTTCAATCCAGAAGAAATGACGGTTCGGTGTCCTCTCCCCACGAAGTCTCACCTCTTTGTTCTGTGTTCCAAAATTTTTTGGCACGGCTCCTGTTAGCCAATTTACTGTGAAATTTCAAAAAATTTCTAAGTTCTACTCTGCACAGGGGTGAACTCAGGTCAAAATTTACGAGGTGCGACCCAAACTAACCCGCGGCTCAACAATCGTGGGTAACCCGCGACCCAACTCGCGCTGTAAACGCCGACCGGCGACCCACTTTGACCCATCATTCTACATATTCAACCTACCTGATGATTGTTTTTAGCTGATGCCCATGTATAAATTGCTCAGTGCACATCTGTACACGGTTCACAATTCACATTGCTAATATATATATTTTTAAATTAATGGCACTGCTACGCAGTACTCGAATTTCTGTAAAATTGGAGTCTGTTTCTGATGTAGTATATAATTTTTCCAGGTTTCGCTGCTCGGAATAAAATTTAGCGACCCGCGCAGCGCAACCTGAAGTAGATACCCGCGGTTGACCCACGGCTCAAAGTTTCCGACACAAGCCAGTGCCAACCTGTGCCCTATGGGTACCAATAACCAGCGGGCACTCACGACCTGCGTCAACCCCTGACCACAGATGTACATGGGGGGGTCTGGGGGGGGCAAGCCCCCCCCCCAGAATTGAGATTCCGGGACAAGCCCCCCCTCAGATTTGACCCACCGGGACAAGCCCCGACCTTGAAGCTGAAAGAAAGGTGCCCAAACACTCAAAATTGCTCCAAATCGCCGTAAAATGCTCCAAAAATGAGCGAAAAGCGAAAAAAATTTCTAAAAATAGCAAAATTTGCCGAAAATTTTTATTTTTTTGCCAGAAATTCGAAAATTTTGCGTTTTTGCCCCGGAAAAGTCGGGACAAGCCCCCCCTAAAGTTTCGAAAATTCTGGGACAAGCCCCCCCCAGACCGAGACCCCGTGTACATGTATGCCCCTGACCCTGCACCTGTCTATTGTCTATGTTATGCATATACATAAACCCAAATTAATTAGATATATACTGTTAGCAGGGGCTGATCCTGGGTGGGGGGGCAGGGCTGTGGCCGCCCCCCCCCCCCCGAAATTTTTCCCAAGTGAAATTGTATAGTGGTGCGGGAAAAAAAACCCTATTTTCAACTTTTGGGTCGTCCTGTGCTCCACATAAATCGGATCCATTAATGCTCGCGGCTGTTATAACGGCCATCTTTCGCGTAACTGTTGCAGTAAAAAAATGGATTCTAACTCCTCACGTTTCTGAGTAATAAGTCTCAAAACCTCCGGGAAAAAAACCCTATGCGGGAAAAAACCCTAAATAGGGGAAAAAACCCCTATCACTTTTTTTGGTTGTTCTATTAGCAGTGAGTATAAATACAATTTCATCGTGTTCTACAACTCTTAGGCTGCAGTATGGACTAAAAAAACCGTTTCTCCGACACCCATGTGACTCACAATGACTCTTCAAAAATTGACCTTTTTTTGCAGAAATGACTTCTGCCCAAATATGCATTTTTTCCGTATTTAAAAGCATTAAAAACGCTTATAACCTTCGAAACGGTGGGCAAACACCGCCCGCGTCTGCCATTCTTGGATTTAGGTGGTACGCAGCAGCTAAAGCCTAAATATTCCAAAAAATGCCAAATTTTGGTGAAACATCACCAAAACAGGTTTCGTAAGGGGTGTCGGGGTATGGTTCAAAACGACAAAAAACGACGTTTTTCGGCGGAAAAAACGGCTTCAATGAAATCTACGCATGTTTTTAGCCCAGATGAATCAACTTTTGTAGCAACAATGGGCGAGTTTAGCAAAAAATTGTCATCAAACAAAATAGGGTTTTTTTCCCCGCAATAGGGTTTTTTTCCCGCACAAACTTTGAACAGTCACAGGTCAACCACAACGTTTTTTTCACTGTTTTTGAGCTTCAGAAGTATAGAGAAAAGGTAACTGTCTTGAAAAATGCAAACGGAGTTGGCCAAAAGTGTTTTTGTGAAAAATTATGACAAGTCAAAAATTTGGAAAATTTTGTCACTTTGGAATTTTTCAACATGCAAAATTTTGGAATTTTATAAAAAATGGTACAGGCCTCAAAACTGCACAGAAATTGGTGTGGTAAGTCAGTTTGGGATGCGCTTTCCACCTGCATACTCAAAAAGGTCGTATGTCGTAAGGTTCGGCCAGGAAGCACTAGGGTTTTTTTCCCCGCAGAACGCGTAGGGTTTTTTCCCGCACCACTATACACAAGGGTCCCTTTGATTTGTAGTGCCCGCCGAAAAAAAATTCCGATACGTCTCCAATTGACCAAATTTGGCCTAAAAAACCAAAACTTTCCAAATGTTTTTCTGGGGGCTGCGGCCCCGCAACTTTGTAGTATAGTATACCTTGTCATTACTTTTCATCAAAGCCTATGCATGAGTACACGAGTGTACATTGTACTGCATTTGCTTGTGTGCTATCTCGCTCCCCCGTGTTTTAATTTCTTTGTCTGAGAAAGTTTCCAATACGTCTCCAATTGACCAAATTTGGCCTAAAATTCAAAAATTTCCCGCAAATTTTTTGCTGGGGGCTGCCGCCCCAGACCCCTGCGACTCTATGACTTCCTATTCCTAGTTATATATTATCTTTCATCAAAGCCTATGCATGTATACACAAGTACATCATGATGCATTTGCATGTCTACACGAGTATATAATATCATGCTACATTTACTTACTTGTGCAGTCTGATGTGACATTGCCACCTTTTGTTTTATAAGTTGTGAGAAAAAATTTCTGATACGTCTCCAGTTAACCAAATTCGGTCTAAAAATTAAAAAAATCGTCGATTTTTTTTATGGGGGCTGCCGGCCCCAGACCCCTGCAACTTCGTGGTTTAGTAATCTTGCGGTTGTATGAGGCGTTTTGTGAATTGTTGAAATTGCTATTGCTACAAAAATGCATTTTAGTCCATTCCAAAAAATCGCACTCATTCCCCCCGAAATTTTTTTCTGGGTAACCCACTGCACAACCACAGTGGTAATGAAGAGACATGTAAACGGCTCTGTCAAATCTTGCAATTGTGCAATGATGACTTTGTGCTTATGGAATTTTTTAACCTTATGTCAGGCTTAGTGGGCTCAAATGCGGCTACAAAAATTTGCACAGTACAAAAGTAAAATGCACAGTACAAAAGTATTTTGCACAGATTTTGCACACTTTCGAAAACGAAAAAAAAACCCTGATACACCGTGTTGTTAATGTAACAACACTTGTATATAATGCTTACAACATTAACAGCGACGATTAACTTTTCCTAAAAAGGTAGTAACAATCACACAACACTAACTGGAAACGCGAGCCCTTAGCTGGACGGTTAAAGTGAAGCACTGAGGCGAAGATAATTATTTTTAATTGCCACGAGCAGCCCACCCCGGTCAAGATTCGGCGAGGGGGGGGGGGGGAATTTTTTGCCCATAAATCGCTTCGTACCCCATCTTTTAATACTTTTAATAAAAATATAGAACCCCCATCGTCAGCCAAGCCCCCAATCTGATCTCTAGCCCCCAAAATAGCTGTCGCCCCTTTTAATAAAAATCTAGAGTGAAATTATTGGTGTTAAAACCCTTAGGGGTGGAATAAGTCGGAAAAACGGCATATTTTCGACTAATGATCCGGAGTCCCCCTATATCCCCAAACCTAGGGGGGGGGGTCAAAATTGAACGCTCTTTCTAATAAGCTAGGTTAGAAGTTTGTAGGATGTAAGCTTTAGCTGGAAATCAAACTTTGTTCAAAAATTAAACTTTACATAAAATTTTATGCGCAAATTGGATTTAGGCAAAAATACCGAATCACATAAAAACCTGCTGCTACCATTTAAAGACTAACTTCTAGGCTACTAAATGCTGAAAAAATTGTGCAAATCGGTTCAGGCTTTGAAAAGTTACAAAACTTTTTCTGAAGCTACCTGGACCAGGCTGATTGAAGCGTTACTACAGGTTCAGTAAGGTTCAGTACAAATTCCAGGCTATAGCTGCAGTTTTTCAAGTTTTTCAAAATATGAAGCTAGTTGGGGTTTTTTATGGCGGTAAAGTTATTCCTGATGCTTCTTAGCATGTTTTTTTTTAATTTAGCCCTCAGGCTTAGGCTTAAGATTAGCGCTTAGGCTGAGGCTTAGTCCTTAGCTGAGGCTTAGTCTGAGGCTTAGTGCTTAGACTCAGGCTTAGTAGATGGGATAGGAAAGGCTTAGTCTTAGTTACTTGCATCAAATAAAAGGATACTTGCTACCGTGGAATCATAAAGCTGCACTTTTGAACTGAAATTGGCTGTCAGCGCCAGCGTGACGCTTAGGTAAAGTTAATTCTGTGGGTAAAGGTAAAGTTAAAATTGAAAACAAGGTTAACGTTGACGGTTGAGGTTGAAAATTTGCACAATACATTAACTTTAGCTGCGAAACAAGATAAAGCACTTTTCAGAACCGAATCTTAAGGGTAACCTTAGCTATCACATTGGCTTTAAGCATTGTTTGAGAATACGACTTTACCTTCACTTTACCTGTGGGTAAAGTTAGCCTAACTTTACCTGCAGGTAATTTTGAGAATACGGCCCCAAAAAATACCCGGAAAAATCCCAGAAAACCTGGAATATACCCAGAATATAACCAGAAAATACCCAGAAAAAAACCCAGAAAAAACTCAGAAAATACCCAGAAAAAACCTAAAAAATACCCAGAAAAAACTCGGAAAAAACCCAGAAAAAACCCGGAAAAAACCCAGAAAAAACCCGGAAAAAACCCAGAAAAAACCCAGAAAAAACCTAGAAAAAACCCAGAAAAAACCCACAAAAAACCTAGAAAAAACCAGAAAATACCCAGAAAAAACCCAGAAAAATCCGAGAAAAAACCCAGAAAACCTAGAATATACCAAGGAAAACCCCGGAAAGAACCCAGAAAAACCCCAGAAAATACCCAGAAAAAAACCCAGAAAAATCCAGAAAACCCCAGAATATACCCAGGCAACATCAAGAAAAAACCCAGAAAATTCACAGAAAAAACCCAGAAAGCTAGACTGGAAGGTAGAAAAAACCCAGAAAAATCCCGGAAAAACCCAGAAAATTCCCAGAAATCAATAGAAAAACCCCAGAAAAAAACCAGAAATTCGACAAATGGAGTTAGAAAAAACCCCGAAAAAGGCAAGAAAAAACCCAGAAATTTTTTTCTGGGTTTTTTCTGGAAAAAGTTTTCCTTTTGGTGCCGGGTGCGGTGGCGCTCCTGAAATATGGGTTTTGGCCATTATTTTGAACATACGCAAAAATAAACATGCATAGCAAGAACAAAAGTTGTTCAGAAGTGAAATCCTTTAATTTGATACCCATATTCAATGAAAAAATTTTAAGATATTTTTGAGCTTTTTCCAGTGAGAAAAATAGATTTTCACGAAAATGGCTATATAAGCCAGTGTATTTACACGTAAGTGATGATTTTGGAACATTGAAAAACACTAGCAGCTGTGTTTTACTTGCACATACTTTAAAATTTTTGGTCTGTTACTGAGTGTGGTGTATTTTTTTGTAAAATAAAGCTGTATTTTCTGCATGATGCTGAAATAAAGAGCGTGTGAATTCAAACGCAAATTTTTGGCTTGCTATTTTAAAAAATTAGCTTAAGGGGGTAGTGTCGCGAAAGCAGTTTTGCTCATAGGTTGCAAAAAGAGATCTCTTTTCTTTGAACTTGTACGTTCACTGAGAAACTAGTCCAATGCTATACTGTGTTAAATAAGTGCTGCCAGACAGTAGACTACCAATATCTACCAATATCCTGAACCAATCACCGATTGTAAGCCAGACATCACACAATAAGGACATGAAAATTCAAAAAATTCAGCCAGATTGGCCAGCTTGTGAAGCACACATAACGTGTCGACGCACAGTTTTTTGCCACAAATAAGAAAAAAGAAAAATTGAAGGTTCGTTTTTCTTTTGATTCTAAAATAAGCGTCTAAATTTTTCACAATTTATCATTATTGCTGTGAGTACTTCACTGTTTACGCACAGTTTAACAGTTCAAACAGGTATTACTCCGCAACCACTCAAGCAATTTGCACTAAATTTTGTGTGCATAAACTAAAACATATGTCCTTTTAGTCTATGTAAATAAACTAAACAAATAAGTTGATAATTGTGACGAAAAAATCGAATGTGAATAGGTTTTTAAAACGTCATTTTTCCGACTTTGCGACCTCACTGCAAACAGTATACTGCATTAATGTTGATGAAACTTGGCGAAAATACTTGCCTCAACATATATTTTCAAAATATATAAAGAACCATGTCTTATCTTTTTCTAAAAATGTTTTACAGTTACGCAAAGTCGACTGCTTTCGCGACACTACCCCCTTAACGAGAAAACGTAAAATTCGGCACATTAATGCATCTCGTTGGCTTCGAGCGGTTGCAAAATTAGATTTTGAGCAAATCGAAAGTGTTCAAGAAACTTAGTTAAATTTCCGTTTTTCGAAAATCGTGATTTTACTGTTTTTCAACATATCAATGGTATTCATCAAAAATAAGATTTTACGACCGCTCGATCACGTTATGGCAACCAAAACGAGCTATTGGTTGTCCAACAGCCATCTAACTGTGAAGAGAAATCGCAAACCGAAATTGCACTCACGTTTGGTCTACAGTAAATGCTAATTAGTATCAATCAACTTCATATTTTGTTTTTGGGTATACTTTTACACCAGCTTGCTATTCAACATCTAAAATTGGTCTCAAACTGCCGTTTTTAGAAAAGTTATATTTCAGAAGCGAGACCTTAAATAACGAATCAATTGATGTTTCACGACAGTGAAAAAGCAATCTGTAATTTCCCTCCTAAGTTTCAGTCAAAGGGAAGGAGATCAACAAATTATAAGATATTAAGGTGGTGTAAGGCTTCACCTGGTAGAGCCTCCCTTATTCCCTATTCACACTACACTTACCTTTCAACATTTCAATAATATGAATTTACGCTCAATCTATTTTTACATTGTGTACGTACTCTGCATCTCTTGTGTGCGTGTACGCTTAGTCTGCCTTTACTGTAAAGTAGCTGTGAGGATTATATTCAGTCGGTGTGCGTCTCTCGGCCCGTGTGGCGGTGTGCTTAGTCTGCTTGTCCTGTTAATTTTACTGACTGTTTTTCTGCCAAAATGGCTTTTGCTGGTTTCTATTAAACGTATTCTTTTACCTGCTTGTACGTGTGCTTTGTGGGCAGTTTTGGCTTAGAAGCCCTGCCGTGCTCATTTTTGTGTCCCCGGGCAGTATCGGCCAAGAGGGCCCTGCCACCCCTGCGTTCCGTATGCTCCGTTGTTCCTCAGCCCGCTGCTCGCTACCACCTGTATAACCGGGAGGCCTATTCAGGCTGTAGCAGGCGGAGTATTCAGTGTGCTGCGCCTACTGCGCCTTGCCCCGTAGACTAGGTACGCCCATTTCCCGTCAGTGTCCGGCAACCCCGGCCCGTATGGAAGACCCCGCTGGCGGTCTGGTTAAGGCTAAGGGCGAGGGATGACTCTCCCCTAAAGCTGGGACCTACCGTTCCCGCTTGGGCCATTCGTAGGTGTGGCAATGAGTCGCCTTACAGTGGCGCTCCTGAAATGTAGGTTTTGGCCATTATTTTGAAAATAACCATATATCGTAAGAACAAAAGTTGTTCAGGATTGAATTTCCTTTAATTTGATGAGCATATCACATGAAATTTTCTTGAACATTTTTGAGTTTTTTAGCAAGACAAATAGATTTTCACGGAAATAGCTTTACAAGCCATTGACACGTGTGTAATGATCTTGAAAGATTGAAAAACACTAGCAGCTATGTTTTCTTGCATATTCTTAAAAATTTTTGGCGTTTTATTGAGTGTGGTGAAATTTTTTTGTAAAATAAAGTAGTATCTTCTGCATGATGCTGAATTAAAGAGCTTGTGAGTACAAACACAATTTTCGGCTTGCGATTTAAAAAAATTGGCTCAACAAGGAAAGTTAAAATTTTTGGCACATAAATGCGCCTTGTTGTTTTGGAGCGGTCGCAAAATTTGATTTCGAGCAAATCGATAGTATTTGAGAAATTTAGTTAAATTTACCTTTTTCGAAAATCGTGATTTTAGTTTATTTTGATATATCAAAAAAATTCATCAAAAATGACTTTTTGACTTTTTGTGACAGCTCGATGACGCTGAGGCGAGCAAAATGATTTATTGATTGTGCAACAGCTACTTACTTGCGAAGAGAAACAGCAAGCCGATATTCCACTCACGTTTGGTCTACAGCAACAGTGAATGCTAATTAGTATCAGTCAACTTCATTTTATGTATTTAGGCATACTTTTACACCAGCTTGCCATTGTGTATTTATGGCCCGTATTCACATACTAAGTGTTATTCACAAACTAACGCTGAGCGTTTGCTAAGCGCTTCAGTACGTTTAGCATGTTAGAAGTTCAAGTTTGTGATTAACATTTAGTGCTTATAAGCGCTAACACTATGGCCCGTATTCACATACTAACACTAACGCTTAAATTTAGTGCATACACTTAGTGTTAGCACTTATAAGCGCTAAGTGTTATTCACAAACTTGAATTTCTAACATGCTAAACATACTTAAGGTGGTAGCAACGTTTTCGACAGTTTTTCAGGAGTAAAACTTGACAACTTATGATTAATTTTCATTCAATAATAATAGAACGCATACTAAATTAGAATACTATAAATTATTTTCAGATAAATGCTAAAATAGCTTGAAAAAAATCATTTTGAATTTTGCAGAAAATATTATTCAGCGAGTTACGACAAAAACGTTTCGTAAATTTTATGTTTAGCTAAGCCAAAGTAGTAGCTAGTCTAAAACGGCCATTTATTGAAAAAAGAAAAAATGACACACGGGCATGTCAAAAACTTCAATTTAGATGCCAAAACTTATTCTTCCGCGTTTCGCTTTTTGAGATTGCGTCACATTTATGTAACATTACTTTTTGAACTATAGTACATTGCACAAAAGTCCGCAAAACTTAACAACTACTAGAAGGATTTTGTTCGAAATTTAAATTAAAATGGCACAAGTAGAAGTATGTGTCTACCTTATGCTATAAATTCAAAAACTTCGATAGCTTAAATTTTGCTTAACATCAAATTCACTTGCAGAATTCTGTAAAAATGTACTTCCGTGGACTAAATCTCAAGTATCAATGTGGCAATCATGCGTTCATGCGTTATTTTACATGTTTTTTAGAAATTTCTGATGTGTCAATATTTTTATTTGCTTTAATTCAGCGTATTGCGGGAAATAATTAGATTCAAAAATTTGTATATTTTCCAAAATTCGAAAAAAATCCATATTTGAAGGTCTGTAACTTCTTTTCTGCATTATATAAATGCAACAAACTTAGGCCGTGTTTACATTGAGCTTTTTTCAGCTGCTCGAGCAGCTGGAAAAAAGCTGGAGCAGCTGGAAAAAAGCTGAAGCAGCTGAAAAAATGCGGATAAGTATGGCGGTCACTATAGACTAGCTGCTCCGTTGTCATGGCAACGCTGCAGTTCCAGCTTTTTTTCGCCGTTTCCGGCTTTTTTGCAGCTGCTCGAGTAGCTGAAAAAAGCCGGAAATGGCAAAAAAAAGCTGCAGCTTTTTTTCAGCTGCTCGAGCAGCTGAAAAAAAGCTCAATGTAAACACGGCCTAAGTGTTAAAATTTACCATGTTATTGTCTATGTTGTTGCAAAGAATAAAATTAGTCACGATAAAACTGTCAATTTTACAAGCAAAACATGAAAAATGCAAAAATTCACGAATTTCGACCATTTTAACAGTGTCTGCTGACAAGGTTATTACATATTTATGCTAAATAATGTGCATCAGTGCGGTTTTAGTCTAGTTTTTCAACGTGAAAAAGACAGCTACTAATTTTATTGAGTCAATCAAAAGTTATAGCAAGTTATAAAAACGTCATGGTTTAGTAAAACCACCTTTGTGAAATCCACCGCAAAAGTTTTAAAGTATGTTCAAGTAAAACAAAGCTACTAGTGTTTTTCAATCTTCTAAAATCATCACATAGGCCCGTATTCACATACTAAGTATTATTCACAAACAAACGCTAAGCGTTTGCTAAGCGCTAAGCGTTTAAGTATGTTCAGCATGGTAGAAGTTCAAGTTTGTGAATAACACTAAGCGCTTATAAGCGCTAACACTAAGTGTAAACACTAAGTTTAAGCGTCACACTTAGTATGTGAATACGGGCCAATATCTGCCAATATTTCGAACCAATCACCATTTGTGAGCCAGACATCACACAATAGAGACATAAAAGTTCAAAAAATCAAGCCAGATATCAGATTGGCCAGCTGGTGAAGTACATGTAATGTTTTGACGCACAATTTTTTGCCACAAATAAGAAAAATGAAGGTTCTTTTTTCTCTTGATTTCAAAATAAGTGTCTAAATTTTTTACAATTTATCATTATTGCTGTGAGTACCTTACAGGTTACGCACAGTTTCACAGTTCAAACAGGCATTACTCCACAACCACAAGCAATTTGCACTAAATTTTGTGTGCATAAACTAGAGCATATGTGCCTTGACTTTGTGTAAAGAATTCAAACAAAAAGTTTTTTAATTGTGATGAAATTATCGAATGTGAACAGGTTTTCAAAACGTCATTTTTCCGACTTTGCGACTTCACTGCTAACTGTATGCTGCATCAATTTTTCTGAAACTTGGCATATATATTTGCCTTGAAACGTATTTTTAGAAATATAAAGAACATTGACCTATCTTTCAGTGAAAAAGTTTTATAGTCGCGCAAAATCGACTGCTTTCGCGACACTACCCCCTTAACTAAAACGCAGCTGGTTGTGTTTTTCAGTCTTTCAAATTCATTACATGTACGTGTGAATGCATTGGCTTTTGTAAGGCGATTTCTGAAAAAAATATATTTTTCTTGCCCAAAATGCTCAAAAATTTTAAAACAAATTCATGTGATATGGGCATCAAATTAAGGGGGCGCTCCGGGAATCGGGAGTTGCCTCAAAAGTCATCAAAAGTTGATAAAACAAATATTACAATATATGTAAGTAATTTGTATGGTATGAAATGAAATAACCCCTGTGACCTGTGTAAAAATTTTATTTTTTGTATTTCTGTGAAAATCTATTTTTCTTGCTGCATAAAGCTCAAAAATTTTCAACAATTTTTTCAAGTGATATGCACATCAAATTGAAGGAAATTTAAGCCTGAACAACGTTTGTTCTTACAATATATGGTTTTTGCGCATTTTAAAACTATTGGCCAAACCCACATTTCAGGAGCGCCACCTTAAGCGCTTAGTGCTTAGCAAACGCTTAGCGTTAGTATGTAAATAACACTTAGTATGTGAATACGGGCTTAAGTGTAAACACTAAGCGTTAGCCGTTAGTGTTAGTATGTGAATACAGGCCATGGCCCCAAACTGCCGTTTTTTGAAAAGTCATTTCAGGAGCGCCATGATTAACGAATCAATTTATGTTTTACGACAGTGGAATAGGATAATCTAATCTGTAATTTCCCTCCTAAGGTTCAGTCAAAGGGAAGGAGATCAACAAATTATAATATATTAAGAAATATGCAAAGAAAAAGCAGTGAAACAGTTTTCTGTAAAATTTTTCGTTTAGTCTTTTCATACGTTTTTTAACCTTTCCATTCAAAGTCATATGACAGACTCAGATGGATTTCAGATTCAGGGGCCGTATTCTCAAAATTACTTGCAGGTAAAGTTAGCCTAACTTTACCTGCAGGTAATTTTGAAAATACGGCCCCAGAGTAATTTAGGGAAAATTCAGATGTCACGTAGAATGTCTCAGAAAATTCAGATTCCGGGTTAAATGCACTTGATCCCAGATTCCTACATTTCCTGACGAGAAACAAGCAGAGAGAAGAATAGTAGGAAGAAGAATAGTGGATTTATTTTTTGTTTAGATTGTTTTTTGCTTTTGATGGTTTTGATTTCGTTTTGAGACATCGTTTAGGCTTAGCTGGTAGAATTTTCTATTTTTTAAAATTCGTATTTTCTCTTCCTAAGCCACTGCCTAAGGCCTAAGCCTAAAGCCCCGTTTTTATTTTGTCTTCGGGATCGGTCCGGGAATCAGGAGTTGCCTAAAAATCTGCCTAAAATTTTTTGTTATTTTTTAAAAATTAGTGAAGAGCCTATTTTCAACGCCAAAAAGTGAAAGTGAAAAATTAGGTTTTGCAAAAATTTTTTGTTCGTCACTTTCTGGCCAGCGTTCGTCATTTTTCGCGAAGCTTTGTTCCCTTTTGCCGAAGAAGCTATTTGACGTTGACAATTTGTGTCAAACACACTTTTTTGGCTTAGGGGCACTCCAATAGACTAGAACTTTCCTAGGACTAGAACAAAGGCTTAGGCCGAGGCTTTTAGGCCAAAACAAACTAGTATATACATTATACAACAATTTTTTTAAAATTGAAGCCCTATGGTCACGTGATGATGCTCGAAGCTGATTGACTTAGCACCCGTATTCATAAAAGTGCAAGCTCGGCTTTTTATCCGAGCTTATAGCAAGCCTGGCTTAAAATCCTGGCTTTTCGTATTCATAAAACCAAGCTCGGCTTTTTATCCAGGCTTTTTGGTATTTATAAAAGCTGGGATAAAAAGCCGGGCTTATGGTATTCATAAAAATCAAGCTCGGATTATAATCCCGGCTTCCACATAGATTTTATTGATTTTTTCATGCATACAAAAAAGCTTGCGTAAAAAGCTAGGCTTGATCAAGCCAGGATTGACCAAAAAGCTAGGATAATCTGATTGAGCTCGAGGCAAGTGCTGGTTACCCACAAGGCTTAGTTAGTAGTTAGAATGGATAGTAAGCGGTTTTAACCCATTTGATTCAGGTTTACGGTGGAATCTTATGGGATTACCTTGTGCTGGACTCGTCTGTGCTTGATTTCAAGACATGCCAACCTCACTTCGTGGGTCACAATCCGACGTCCTACCTGACTGCATCAAGTGTTCGGTGGTGATTGGGTCGCAGGACTATGCTTTCTCCTGCGGACTGTGTGGCCTTTCCATGCACGCTAGCTGTTTTGGAATTTCTAATGACCAATACCGAAAATTTGAGAAAGCTGGAGCCTTGCCGCTTATTAATATCATTTGTGATGACTGCAAATCTTTGCCGCAACGACTGGCTGCCCTTGAAAATCTTTGTCCTGCCCCGCCTGCTGCTCTATCAGCTACCTCCTCTGGCCTGTCCGACCCGTCGTCGACTCCCCTCGATGAAGACCAGAGAATAGCAAAAATTGTGGCTGCTGTATTGGAGCAAATTCTGCCGCGCCTGGACAGCCTAATTAACTCTGCCATGGAAAAAAACGAGAAGAAGAGTAATCTGGTTATTACTGGCCTTCCCGTTAGGTCAACCTGTGGTGATGTAGTGGACCTTAACGTTGTGGCGAATCAAATGGCTGTGTCTGCTAATGTTGATACATCTGATATTGTGTCTTGTTATCGTGACGGACCTGAAAACACTCCTCGTGGAAAAATTGTCAAAATCAAATTCAATAATCCATCTTCTCGGTGGAAATTTTTACAATACTCGAAAAATTATCGTTATATTTCTCCTCTTTTTGCTAAGGTTTGGGTACGTCCTGACCTTACGTACGAGGAACGGGTTCAGGATAGAGCCTTACGCGCCGAGCTTGCTCGGCGGCGGGCTAACAATGAAAATGTTGTGATTCGTAATATGCGCATAGTGTCTGGTCACCCGAAACCCCCAAACGGGGGAAATTAAGCACAGGTGTGTCTTGTTCTTTTCATAGTTTAGCCATTCTTTTTAATGCTCGTAGCCTTTTGAATAAGTTTGATGATTTGCAAGCTGAAATTTTTAGTGGTGCTATTATTTATGATTTTGTTTTCGTAACTGAAACCTGGTTAAGTGAATCTGTGTCAAACAATCAATTTTTTTTTACTAATAGATATAACCTGTTGAGACGTGATCGAGTGTCAGGAAGAGGAGGGGGAGTCGCCGCCTTTATTCATCGTAGTTATTCTTCAGTAGAAATTCATTCTGTTAGCTCGCCCACATATGATTTATTAGTTTTTGATGTTAATAATGACCCACGAATACGCATATTTCTAGTATATATTAAACCTAGCCCCACTTATGATACCATTGCAGAATTAATACGTATAATTACACCGTTTTTGATAGTATCTACCCCTACAAAATGCGTTTTGATTGGTGACTTTAACCTACCAGCCATTGACTGGACTCGTGGAGAAGCTCCGCACGATTCTCCTTCTGAATTGTTCTTTGAGTTCACCATGCAATATAATTTAATTCAGTTAGTCTGTGAACCAACACGTGAGTTAAATATTTTGGACCTAGTTTTCACGAATGATACTGATTTTGTGAACGATGTAGCAGAAAGTCCAAAAAAAAAACAACCAAAAACCAACAAAAAAAAAAAAACAAAACTTAATACCCCGTTTAGTAATAGTGATCATAGTTCCATTTCTTTTACTCTGAGTATTCAAAAGACGCAATGTCCCCCTGTTACTAAAAGAGTATATTCAAAAGCGGACTATGAAGCCATTAACACTTTTTTAGTGAGTACTGATTGGCCACTGCTTTTTAATTCTAGTCTTGATATTAATTATCTCTGGTCTGTTTTCCATTACATATTACAACTAGCTATTAAACAATATGTTCCTGTCCGTACAATTAGAAGCCCTAAACAGGAACCCATTTCTCAAACAGTACGTAAACTACGTAATATGAAAGTTAAATTATGGCGTAAGTTCAAAAATACTGGACGGGTAGATATTCATGAGAGATGGAAACGAACTGTTAGTCAACTAAAATCAACAATCAAACTTGAGTATCGTATTAAAGAAGAGAATGTTTTAAAATCTAATAATCCTAATACGTTTTGGAACTATGTTAACCACAGAATGCGTAAAAAAGAATATATTTTTCCTCTTATTATTGATGGACAACATCATTGTGATGATGATCGTGACAAAGTTGTTGTTTTTAATTCGTCTTTCAGTTCGGTTTTTACTGCTGATGATAATAATGTATATCACGCCCCCACGTACAACCTGGCTAATACCTTGAGTAGCATTACTGTTACGTATGAAGCTGTACTGAATAATTTGAAGTCCCTCCCCAAAAAGTTTTCAATGGGACCGGACGGTATTCCGCCATTTTTTGTGAAACGAATAGCTGTTTCTGTTGCACCCCTCTTACAAATCTTGTTTCAAATTTCGATTGATACACATCGCTTACCTTTAGATTGGAAATCAGCTGATGTAATACCAATCTATAAAGGCAAAGGCAAACGTTCTGAGGTTAGTAATTATAGGCCTATTAGTTTAACGTCAATTATAGCTCGTAAACTTGAAACTATTGTTAAGACTTACATTCATACAGTTTTGGTTGAGAATAGTATAATTTCTAGACATCAGCATGGGTGTATAAAGCGTAAATCTACTGTTACCCAATTACTTGAATGCCTGAATGACTGGACTTCCATTTTGGATCGCCGCAATAGCTGCATCGTTGTTGTATATTTGGATTTAGCTAAGGCTTTTGATACTGTGTCACACCGCAAGCTTTTAGATAAGTGTTATGCTTGTGGCATCAGAGGTAGTATTTATGGCTGGTTACAGGATTATCTATCTGAACGTCGACAACGAGTTATTATAGGCAATTGTGTTTCTCCATGGACGCCTGTATTGAGTGGTGTCCCTCAAGGCTCTGTCCTTGGTCCGCTTTTGTTTCTTATTTACATCAACGATTTAGTTCATGTGATAAAAAATTCTACGCTGAAAATCTATGTAGACGATTCTAAACTTTATTTAAAAGTTAATTCTGTTGATGATGTAGCTCGTGTGCAGGCAGATTTACAGTCAGCAGCCGAGTGGGCCATGAAGCACTCTCTACAGTTTTCGGTACCTAAGTGTAATTTACTTGTGCTTGGTCGCCCACCCTGCGATGTTAATTTGAGTATGTTTGATTCCAATATTGTCCATCTCGACATTGTAAAAGATTTAGGAATTTGGATATCTGCTGATCTTAAATTTGCTACACACTGTACTAAGATAGCTAATAGTGCCTTTTATACTTGTGGCCAGATCCTACGTTGTTTCAAGACACGTGATTCTGACCTACTTATCCGTCTTTATTGTACGTATGTTAGAACAAAGTTGGAGTATGCTTCGCAGGTATGGAGTCCTCATTATATAAATCTTATTAATAAGATCGAGCGGGTTCAAAAGTTTTTCACACGATCATTGCCTGGTATGCGTGGCACTCCATACCCTGAGCGGTTGCGTAGACTAAAGTTACAATCATTAGAATTACGTCGTTTGATCGCTGACTTAGTGCTTACCTACTCCATTATTCACCAAAACGTTGAACTCAATGTTCATGACTTTTTTAGCTTCTCTGATAATAATTTACGTGGCCATAACTTGAAACTAGTTGTACCTAAAGTCAACACGGATCTCAGAAAATATTTTTTCAGTAGTAGGGTTGTGAAACTTTGGAACTCCCTTCCAGTTGAAATAGTAAATTCTGCTACGGTTCACATTTTTGCATCTAAATTACAAAAATGGGATTTCACTCCTTATTTGAAATGTTCATACTTAAGGGGGCGCTCCGGGAATCAAGGATTTGGGCCGTATTTTTTAAAAACAGCCAAAATGACCTATCATTCTTGAAGGAAAGTTGCCAAAAATACTGTTTCTGATGTTTTGACGTGCATATCTCCATAGCAAAAAATTTGGAAAAAATTGGACAATTTACTGATTTTATTCGACTTTTACACAAATTCAGCAAGTAAGCCAGTGCATCAACGCTTTTTGAGGTTTTCCAAACAGACGATACGTAGGTTTTATTAGTCGTAATGGAAAATTAAAACAATTTTATTGCGTTTTGTGCAATAAAATCGCACAAGAAATCATTTTCAGAAGCAGCAGACTCAAATATAGGCTGTGTGAATACAAAACCAATTTTTCGGCATTCGATTATAAAATGCTGGTAAGATATTTTTCCACAAAATTTTGCACAATTATAGCCTTAGGCTCTGCGCAGTTGAACAGTTTTTTAGTTTTTTAAAATAAAGCTTAGAATTTTTTTTATATGAATTTTATTGCTCAGAGTTCGACTTCGAAAACACATAATGACATTTTTTATCCAAACCCAACATAAATGTTAAAAACCAAAATAATGTTCAACTAGAGAAGCACATAAGCAACATTTTGGTATATAAAGTGTGACTATACGCAAAGTATAAGCAGAGTTATCGTTTGCCGAAAATTCACTCACGTTTGGTGCCGTGGGAGTCACGTGACATAATCACGTGATTTGAAATTTTGCCTCCAGGGTTCTTTTGTGCCATACTACATATATGTGTAGTAAAGTTTGACATTTGACAACTTTTTCGCCAATTTTTGATGTAACCCCCGATTCCCGGAGCGCCCCCTTAAGGTAGCGCTCAGCAAAAAAAGTCATGTTTGGAACTAACCTCATGCAATGAGTAGCAATACCACTTTAATTGTATGTCAAAGTGGGCTCAAAAAAACCTATTTCCAGTACTCTTCAGCACTTTAATGCAATTATGTCAAATTTTATGACCATGTCAAATTTCCTATTCACACTAATTTTGTTTTCGACCTAGCTCGGCGAAGTCTCAACCGATTTTGATGATCTTGGTGTCGATCGAAAGATCTTTCAAAAATCTAGACGTCAAAAGTCTTCGATTTTCAATTTCGGTTATTGATTTTTCAAAAAATCGATTTTTCAAAAATCAGCTGTGTTTGAGCGGCTATAAAAAGTGCTGAGAGCCAAAAATTAAAAATCGAAAAAATTCGACGTCTGCATTTATATTCTTTCTTTCATTGTGCAAAATTTCAACTCGATTCCAATCGGCAGCAGGGAGCTAGATCAAAAAAAAGTAGTCGACTTCGCTACGCAAAAATGTGAGGTTTGCCCACACGTTTCACTTTTTCAAAAATTAGACCTTTCCTAGTAATGCATAATTCCGTTAAAAAAGTTACCAAAAGCCATTATCAATTTTTTAAGAAAATAAATCAAAAATTTGACATTTTGGAAGATTTATCAGCTTTTTAGGTGATTCATTTTTGGATTGCTATTTTCGCGGCTAAATAGCTCAGAAAAGCTTCAACAAATTTGCATGTTCAATACATCAATTTAAAGCTAAGAAAACGCACATTTTAGTGAAATATGCAATTAATTTATATCGCGATAACTAAATTTTCGCTAGAAGTACAAAAATGGTCAAAAAAATTTGAAAAATTTTTTTAGCGTAATATGCACATCAAATGAAAGCTCTTTTTATTCTAAACAACTTCTTTTCAAGATATTATGGTCAAAAATATCGCTGAAAACAATTAAACGCCAAAGTCGGTTCCCCTGAGCGCCACCTTAAGATAATATATATGTGTACGTATATCCAGAAATCTAACTTTGAAACAATGGTACCCATAATAGAAGTAGGAAATTATCCTATGAAACCTGGGAGAGTACTTGATGGCGGCCACCCGCCTTTGCTCTTCCTGCATTCGGCATCTACTACTGTTTTTCATATTTAACTGTCGTTCTTGTTATTATTCTTGTTATTGATATATAAAAGTTTATATCAAGTTGTTAATTTTCAACCGAGTGCAAAGTAAATTTTGATTTGATTTGATTTGATTTGATTTGATTTAAGCCTTCACCGGTTCACCCTTTATACAGTCTTTTGGTTTTCCTGTGAAAGGTGCGCTTTCCCCACGCTTTTCTGTGGTTGAGTGAGTTCTAATGTTTTAAGGATTCACCTCAGCTTGAAGCAGGGTTCGTGAGTATATAATGCTACCGGAATATACTTTTCCTTTCAGTTTGAGCACATTTGTGCATGCATATGTACATTTGACAGTCACACAACCGACCAGAAGTGCCCGTTTTGTGGGACAAAAGCATTGGATTTGGCAGACAAATACTGCCGAAACTGCGGTGGAGTGTTGATGCTAAAATGTTCAAAATGTGACAAGCCTGTTCGTCCTGCAGACAAATTCTGCGCTCACTGTGGCAAACGACGCTGGTATTACGTCGAAAAGTGTGAGTTATTGGATTTTGTATTCGTTGACTAATTGCTGTTGGTAATAACTAATTGGTATTTAGATGTAACCTTCTTTCTTACATGTTAGTTACCATGGGCGTAGCCAGAGGGTGCAGTTTGTTGCGGCTCAGTCCTTAATTCCGATACGTCTTTAATTGATTAAAGTAGCCTATGAAATCTTCATTTTGTGAGACGCTTTCATTTTATATATTGAAGTACTGCGTATGTTTATATATACGCAATACTCAGGACGCACACTCCTCAGCAGATTTACTCTCAACAATATCAGCCATATATTATACATGCGTACTAGTGATCGAACGGGATCCCGAATCCCGAATCCCGAGGGTAAAATCCCGATCCGGTCCCGATCCCGATCCCGAAAGCAAATCCCGATCCCGAACGCAAATCCCGATCCCGATCCCGATCCCGAACTCAAATCCCGAAATTTTCGGGATTTTGCAAAAGTTTTTGTACGTCCCAAATTTTCAAACTTCGTGTAAATTTTCTAAAAAATTTCTCTGGGGGCTCCGCCCCCAGACCCCCGCTACTATATGTCATGATAACTTCGTTACAGTAACAGTTGTGGTTCATCACTCATCTTGTTTAATCGTGTGTTCAAGTTCTCATGTGGCCCACACAGAAGTGGTCGCGGATCAAAATTTTCGATCCGCGACTCAACCCAACCCAACCCGCGGCTCAGCACTCGTTGGGAACCCGCAATCCAGCCCGCGCTGTAAAAGCCTACCCACTACCCTCTTTGACCCACCATTGCAGAAAACCTATATATATATATATATATATATACCTGTTAATTATTTTTAGTGTGACATGTGTACATAGTGTACTTTATTCACATTGCTACTTTAAATGAACTTTGCACTATTATGCATTACTATAATTTCTCTAAAACTGGCGTCCGACGTCGTAAATTTTTCAGGTTTTGGAGGTCGGGAAAAATTTAGCGACCCGCGTAGGTTGATGTGGGTACCCAAGGGTCGACCCACGGCTCAAAATTTCCGACCCAATTTCCAATATGTCTCCATTTGCCCAAATTCAGTCTAAAAATAAAAAATTTCCAAATTGGATTTGTAGGGAGCCTGCTTATCCCATGCTGATAATTTGTGACTTAATGTCGCTTGCTTTCATACATGTAACGGGGTCAAAATTTTTTGGGGGGAGGGGGCCTTTCCGGCTAAACTTTGGAGACCCTCTCCCCTGATTGACCAAAAGTACCCCAAATTCTTCAAATTTCCGCAAAATTGCCATTTTTACTAAATTTAGCCCAAATTTTCGGGACCCTCCCCCTATATACCCCTCAATTTTGGGAGGTCCCCTCCACCCCCTCTCATACGTGCATGCAAGGGCGTAGCCAGGCGTGGAGTCGCAAGGGTCGCGACCCCTTCCTTTTGGCAGAACTTGAAGAAATAATCAACAAGGGTCCCTTTCATACATGGGCGTGGGGGGATTGGGGGGGATTGCTCCCCCCCCCAACCGGACCCCGCCCCCCCCCCAGACAGGTCCGCTCCCCCCCCCCAGAATTTTTTGAAAGTAGCTCACGAAGGTAAATTGAGCGGCCGGGGAGCAAATTTGGTGGCTCACGAAGCAAAATTCTCCGGATAAGTTGCTCCGCACCCCCCCCCCCGGTTGGCGGCTCCCGCCCCCCCAGATTTCCTTAGCTGCACATGTGTGGTCCCTTTGGTTTTTACGCCCGGCCGAAATGATACGTCTCGACTTGACCAAATTTGGCCAAAAAATAAAAAATTCTCAAAATTTTTTTGGGGGGCTGCTGCGCCCAGGCCCATGCAACTCTGTGGCTTATTCCTTGTTATTATCTTTCTTCAAAGCCTATGAATGACTACAAGACTACATATATACGCTGCATTTACTTGTGTAATACGGTGTCTGATGTGACGCTCCCATCTTTTTGTTTTAATTTTGTTGTCTAAAAAAATTCTGATATATACGTCTCCAGTTGACCAAATTCGGTCTAAAAAATGAAAAATTCTGGGTGGATTTCACAAAGGTGGTTCAACTAAACCATGGTTTTACGTACGTTTTTATATTATGACTTGCACATAATTTCATTACGAAATATCGCCTGATTCGTTACGAATTTCCTAGATTTTCTAAACCATGGTTTTAGCGCAGTTGAAATTTGAAACCTGCAGCACAGCAGGTCTCTGTTTTGCTGAAATTTCAGCTGAGCTAAAACCGTGGTTTAAGAAAATCTAGGAAATTCGTAACGAATCAGGCGATATTTCGTAATGAAATTACGTGCAAATCATATAAAAACGTACGTAAAACCATCGTTTAGTTAAACCACCTTTGTGAAATCCACCCTCTGTGTTTTACTGGGGGCAGCCGCCCCCAGACCCCCGCTACACTGAGTTTATTTAATTTAAATGACCAACACTGCATTTTGTTATGCAAAAAAATGAATTCTGGCGGCTGACACCCCTAAGACCCCGGAATAGTGAGTGTAAAAAAGTGAGCGAAAAAGTAGACAGGTGCAACCCCCCTTCTCAAAATCCTGGCTACGCCCCTGCATGCATGCTTGCTTTTATCCTTCCTAAAAGTGTAACGCAGCACTTCCAATTACTGCAGCAAATACATTTTTTGTAAATTTCTGGTTCGTGATCCACACTTTTGTTCTGCTGACACTGAAGAATGTGACAACTGACTAGGCCGAAAAAGGCCGAAAATCCAATTAATACACTGGAAACTTTTTTTGCAATGTACTGTATATACCTGACTTCTGGGGTACTGGGGGCTGCTGCCCTCAAACTCCAGCAATGCTTACAAATCAATATTTCACCTTGTCCGGACATCTCACGTTATGCATCGATACTATCTTACGATATTACACTCAGTATTCTGGTGTAAGGGTATCTGTTTGCAATATTTGTCTGCTTCCCCAACGTGAAAAAATGTACTATTCGACTTCGAAAATTTTTTTAAAAATCTCACATAAAAATCCCGATCCCGAATCCCGAGGGTAAAATCCCGATCCGGTCCCGATCCCGATCCCGAACGCAAATCCCGATCCCGATCCCGAACACAAATCCCGATCCCGAACGAAAATCCCGATCCCGATCCCGAACTTCAATCCCGTTCGATCACTAATGCGTATGCGTAAGACCCCTGGCCCGTAGGCGAAGTTTGGAAATTTTATAGCAGGGCAAGCTCTCCTGCTAGCTTCGCCACGATCGTTACGAACACAGATGTACATGGGGGGGGGGTCTGGGGGGGGGGCAAGCCCCCCCCAGATTTGAAATCCCGGGACAAGCCCCCCTTCAGATTTGACCCGTCGGGACAAGCCCCCCTCCTTGAAACTGCAAAATCGCCTCAGATCGTCCTAAAATGCTTCAAAAATGAGCAAAAAGCGAAAAAATCGGAATTTCGCAAAAAATTTCCCCTTTTAGGCATAAATTTCATTGGAAATTTTTGCGTTTTTGGGACAAAAAATCGGGACAAGCCCCCCCCCCAAATGTCGAAAATTTCGGGACAAGCCCCCCCCCCCAGACCGAGACCCCGTGTACATGTATGGTTAGCCGTGCTGCTTCTGTGTTTTTCTTCAACTTTATTGTTGAATGCATTGTTTCAGTTTTAAACATTCCAAAAGAAGACTGGATTTGGGGCTCAGCTCTAGTCGGCTCAGTTACCACTTTCCTTATCCTCTTTTATTATTTTAAAGGTATATAATTGCTTTATTGCTGCAGCCTGCTTAGGGGTTTTCTACTTTAATGTCCATTGCTGTATAACTTTAAAATTTTGGTGAAATTACAACAGTGCGACTGAATGACCAGTGTTGAGATATGTTTGTACACAATAGAAACTTCATGTTTAGCAATCAACGAACGAAAGGCGAACGAAAATATTTTGCGTGCGAGGCAGCATCCCGCATAGACCCTCCAGTGTTTATGCCATAGTGCCTAAGACATAGATATCTTTCTACTTTCGCATAGCGCAGTCGATAAGACGTAAAGTCAGTCTACGATTGTAGATATCTGTTTATTGTCAGCAGTGTTTTTTTGCGTCAAAAAGTGCGAAACGCCGCACTTTTTTTCTGAAATTTCGCACTTTTTTCGGCCATGTGCGTCCCGTGACGCACTTTTTTTCGGCTGAGGCTGAAAGATGTCACAGCTGATTTTGGCCAAAAAGTGCCCAAAATAGCATTTTTGTCGCGAAAATTGTGAAAAATTTTCCAAAATTGCGTCAAAACCATCAAATTAGTAAAATTTTCTGATGTGTCTAACGTTTCAAGCTTAATCGGTATGCAGCTACAGTTGGTTTCAGTGACAGTTTACAAAGTATTATTGGGTTGCCGACAATTTGCGAAGCAAAAATCGGGGCAACCCCTTATATTTGTCGTGTCCGTGTCGTTATTGTTGTTATTGTTGTCCTCGGGTTTTGTAACGCGTTTTTTTCGGCCCTCCCTGGCCGGATCTGTGTCAAACTTTGTGGGTGGAATCCCTCTGAGGAGTTGATGCCCCGGACACTCGGGCACCCTCCTACCCCCAGGGGGGGGGGGTCGAGTCACGTGACCTCAAAAATGGGGTCTCAAAATACATGTACATAATGAACGAAACCTGTTGTGGTAATGTTTCAATTGGGTTTGGTAATGTTTCAATTGGGTTATATAGGTAAGTCGAATAGTGTATGTACTATGTAGTAAAGTGTGTTTCCAGAACGAAACCTATTGTGCCTGTGTGTTGCAATAGTAAGGAGTAAGGACCCTCCTGGAACCCCCTATGACCCCCTCAGGGTACCCCCCCCCTAGGGGCTCAGGGGTCAAATTTTCGAAATTGAGATTTTGGGAATTTTGTGGGTAGTTTGGGTCCCTGAACATAAATATGGGTTTTTTTGCCGAAAATAGACAATCTGTTGCTTAGAATAGAGGGTCCTTTGCCTAGAATAGAGGGTCCCCTACCGTCGGCAACCCGTTTATTGCCGTTAGGAGATATTGATTAGTTATGATTAAGATCATGATTAGTGTTAAACCACGAACTGCGGGTAGCGAACGACCGGAGGTAAAATTTTGCCGGAGCCGGAGCCGGATATAAAATGCCGGAGCCGGAGGCAGTGTTTTTAAAAAAATTTCAATTAGGAAAAATGTTGACAATTGTGAAAAAAATTTTTTTCGAAACAGCATTTTTTTAATTTTTCAACAGTCACGACCCATTTCTATATATACATATGTCGTTATATACACACTCATACGACCAGTATCTAGTTGGCCTCTGACTGGTCCCGGTCTTAGGTGATCTCACAAAAAATTTTCATCAACATTGACAAAAAATCCAAAATTTGGTCAAATTTTAGCAGTATATATAGCATTTTGACTGCGGTGCCAAGGGCGTAGTCAGGAGTCAGAGGGAGGGGGTTGTTCAGGGTGTTCGTCTGAACCTGGGACTTCACCTCCCCCTTTTAGTCAAACCTTGCAAAATTGTCAAGAAGCTTATATTACACCCAAAAAATAGACAATTTGGAAAAGATTACACTTTGTAGAAGATACAATGCCATAAATATATCTAGCTTCCGGGGATTACAGCCCCCTCGCCCCAGTAATTTAGGCGTATACCAGTCACGTAGCCAGGAAAAAACTTAGGGGGGACTGATTTTTTTAATTTTTGGAATGGGTAAAAAGTAAAAACGAACTTTTTTGCTATTTTAACACAAAAATTTGCGAAATAACAGCATATGCAAACATTGTACTAAATTTGACCGTCCGAAAACATCAGAGCTAAAAGTCAAGTTCAAGTCACGTAGTTACAAACAAGCCTATAGGGGTCTGGGGGCGGCAGCCCCTGGATTAAAAGTATGAGGAACTTTAGATTTTTAGGCAAAGTTTAGTCAATTAGAGACGTAAAAATACATAATGCTAGAGAGGGGTAGTCACCGCCATTACAACTGGCAGTAATATAAGTACTGTAACCGACTAATCGCTTCGTTAACCTTGTGATTTTTTTCTCAAATTTTGAACTTTTTGCCAAAGTCTGAACAGTGAAAATTCTCCGGCTCCGGCACTTTTTTTGCCGGAGCCGGAGCCGGAGCCTCCGGTCGATCGCTAACTACGGGGCTCTTGGAATTTGGGCCTGAAGGCGATGGACACGAGGGCAAAAGTGACCGTGCGCCCGAGCCCAAGTAGAACGTGACTTAACGGCTGGAAACCGTCACAAGTCGCCTAAAACTCGCATTGCGGCCATACGTGGGCAGCTAGCGAATTCTGGGGGGGGGGGGTGCGGAGCAACTTTTCCGGCTATTTTTGTTTCGTGAGCCACCAATTTCGCTTCGTGAGCGACTAATTTTCGCTCTTTGAGCTTTTGAGCTGCCTTCGAAACATTCTGGGGGGATGACGGACCTGTCTGGGGGGGGTGAAACCCCCCCACGCCCATGTATGATTCCGGCCCTCACTCAGGTTCGGGGCCCACGCGTGGAATCTCCAAAATAGCTGCAAAGCCGTACACAACACCCAACACACAATCAAAATTGGAGACAACACGAACTCTTTTAAATTTATAAAAATTTATTGGAGGCCGAAACACAAATATAACAAATATGAAGAAAACAAGTAAAAACCTAGCTCAGAATCTAGTCCTAGCTCAGGGGAGCCTATTGCTACTCTGATCGGTGCATGGCGTCCTAAGTACCTAACCCCGTTTCAAAACCGTCAGCACCACCCCCCGGTTTCGTCGTCTTCACCAGCTCACACTGAATATGAGCCAGTCACGCAATAGGAGAATACATATTTTTGAAAACAGCCGATCAGACTAGGAATACGCTCCCCATTAAAATCTCAATTCAAAAACTATAAAAGAAATTAAATTATTCAATAAAAAGGCTGAATTTGGGCTCTACAATGTGAATAACTTCACGATCTAAATGCGTATATTCACATTTCTTGTGTTGAGTCACGATTTTACTACGCTGTAAGCCAAGCAGCAAGCCAGAGAAACTTGCTGGCAGCCGTTCTAGTAATTTCTGAACTCAAGGGCTCTGCACAGAGCGCTGCGAAGCCTCGAAAACTGCCGAATATAAAAATGAAGAAACGCGTGTCTTGGCTTAAATCTGCGATTGCGCAATGTGAATAGGAGTGAATTTCGAAGATATATATGTCTCCACGAGTGCGAGAAAACCTGCCTAGACCAGGGGGTGACCCTGGAACTACAACATTAGAAAAAATCGTGTCGAAGCATGCCACCCCCGGCAAGTTTCTTAAAAGCATCAATTAATGCCAATAGGTATTTAGGTGATTGCCCCGTTAGTATCAAAGTTTGGAATAGGAGAATTCTATTATTTATATCTGCTGAAATCAGCTGCGTGTTTACATTTTTAATAGTTCAGTTCCTGCCAACTTAATTTGGCGTAGTGAGGCAGTCTCCTGGGGAACTGAGTTAAGTCCCATCCCAAAACACCAGATACATGGCTTCTGGGGGCTACCACCTCCAGACCCCTGCAACTACTGCAGTTCCCGTTTTGTACTTTGTCAAGCTAAATTGCATCCTTGTAGTCTTTTTCAGTCTGCTAAAATTCAAAACTCTGCTTAGCTTTTCTCAATAACACCGAAATTAACGTGATCAGCAAAATACCTACATTGACGTAATATTTAAGTCCGTCTTGGATACCGCACTATGCAGCGTATCGAATAAAACATAAATTTCCAGATGCTGAGACACCACGGCCAGGTCCATAGTTTAAGTCGCCGACTCTCAGAAACCAGAATTTATAAGTTAAGCTCAGCTTTCGCACATTCTAAATGGGCAAGGCAATGGCGTACCCAGGGAAGGGTAGATGGGCGGAATGGCCACCCCTCCCGAATTTTTTCCCAGTGAATTTTTTTACACATTTTTACATTTTTTCACAGTGAATTGTTACCCTTTTATTTTTATTGCTTGGTCAAAAAAAATTTCCGATACGTTTCCAGTTGATCAAATTTGGCCTAAAAGTCAAAAAATTTTCCAAATTTTTTCCCTGGGGGCTGCCGCCCCCAGACTCCTGCAACGTCTTTCAACGTGGCCTTCCATTTTCACCCATTACAAAAAATCGAAAAGCCATTGCCCCCCGAAATTTTTTTCGAGGTACGCCACTGCTTAAAAGTAGAAATTAAAATTTTTTCAGAAAATTTTTTAAAATTCCAAAATCGTAAGTGAGGACGGCCAGTGCCATAATAAAGTGATTTTCACCTAAAACACGCGCTATAGCATTATAACCGCTCTGCGCACTTTTTTTCAAAATGACGAAAAAAATTTGGGCATGTGCGTCAGACGACGCAAAATTTTTGACGAAAAAAACACTGATTGTCAGTTTATTCTAATTATTATAAAAATGACCCTGTTGGGCACCACTGAGGTTAGAATAGGAGTTCTAAAGCGGAAAAATGCAATCTCGCTCGTTAAAGATATATAATGGACAAGTTTGCTGTGAATAGGAAAAATTCATTTTGTTAAAGTTGGTGGACAAGAGCGATCAGAATAGCCAGCCCCATGACACATTTGCGCTTTCTGCACCATATTCGCGCGAATCATTCGTAACTGTCAGCTTTCGAAAACGCTAATATTACGTTAGATAGATTGTAACAGACACGCAGAAATTTTTAAGTATTTCGTCTCTAGCGTGTGTCGTAAGAGCGAGTATCAATCACTTGTCGTTTGATCTCATTAACGTAAGCTTGATTGCATAATGATACTATAATACAAACCATATATTAATTGGTCGAATTATTACAACGTTATATATAAACTGTAATGTCCGCACCACACCTGGAATGGGCTGAACAGTTCGCCTATTTGGTATTTATATAGTTATCGTTTATATATTGTCACTTTCTGTTATTGGTCAACAGTAATTTCTGCATCGGTCTACAAGAGTACACAAACCTTTTCAATTCCAAGAAGTCTTAACTATTGTCAGCTATGCTGATTTTCGTCTTGTGTACGTATGTGTGTATTATGTAAGTGCCTGGGGTTTTGTGCGTGGGTAAGTACTGTTGTGTTGGGTATTTCTGTTTAATTTGCATAACGCGCGAATTGTGTTGTAATGTTGGACGGGCGTCTGGTTGACCAGACAGTCTTGAGTTTTTTCGGGGTCTGTGAAGTGAATTTTGTTTTTGTCTGTTCTTGGGGAATTGGATGGCGGTTCATGCCACTGACTGAATTGTTTTGTTTTGTCGGAAATAAATCGTTTTGTTTTCTGCCTTATGATCGTGTCCGTTTTTACTTTCTGCCCGTGTTTGCCCTTTGTTTGAAGCAACCTATGATACTGTCAGTGCATGCGTGAGTTTGTCATGCATCGCGCTGATAACCTTTACAGTCCACCAATAGTTTTCGCCCCGACGCGATCCTTGTTTTTGACAACTATATTGACTTTATAATCCGCGCGAATAGGGTGCAGAAAGCGCTAATGTGTCATGGGGCTGGCTATTCTGATCGCTCTTGTCCACCAACTTTAACAAAATGAATTTTTTCTATTCACAGCAAACTTGTCTATTTAACGAGCGAGATTGCATTTTTCCGCTTTAGAACCTCCTATTCTAACCTCAGTGATGCCCAATGGGGGCATTTTTATTTAAATTCTATGCGTTTTTTTGCTTTAGTTGAAAATTTTCCACTTGTTCCGGCATGTTAGGCCCCTTAGGGGGGGGGTGCCCTGAAGCGGGGGGGGGCGGAGGGAAACTAAGAAGACTCCTAGACGAAAATGGACCTCGGATTCGTGTTCATGGGCCCAAATTACCTCTAGAGACATAAAAATATCAATTTCGAAAATTTGACGCCTTAGGAGCCCCTAGGGGGGGGGGTACCCTGGGAGGCCGTAAGGGGACTCAGAGGCGTCCTAGACGAAAATGGATCTGGATTCATGTTCAGGGGCCCAAATTATCCCTACGGACATGAAAATCTCAATTTCTAAAATGTGACCCCTTACATAAGACCCCCTAAGGGGGGGGGCACCCTGAGGGTCCATATAGGCGGGTCCAGGGGGTCCTAGGCAAAAACTAACACCAGTTTCTTGTTCAGGGGCCCAAATAACCCCTAGAAGCGAGCTTTTATGGAAAAACTAGAAGAAAAATTTTCGACCCCAAAAGTACCTTAGGGTCACTTTTTGACGAGACCTGAGACTTCTGCCAATTTGCCTCGGGTGCCAAAGTGAAATACCATACACGACGCTGACCAGACAATATCAACTGACACCCCTGCACGTATTTATTGTGTCATCATAACAATACAGCACGAATGATTAGCCATTAAAGCGTTATATATACATTGACAAGTCACGCAAAACCATGTTTTCAAGGGTGACAGAGGGGGGTGTACCAGTTCTGGCTACTAGGAAAATCTGACAGCAAAACTATGGGCACCCTGCAATGCACAGTATATGGGTTTATATTCGCATACAAAACGACAGGCCTCCATCTATAACCGTCTTGGCTGTACTGCCCATAGGTAGCCTACCCCCATAATACACGTGAATTACCTTCCGAGCCCCCTCCCCTGCGCTACAGTTACATGATCGACTCAAAAATAGCAGATGCACTATAGCACCACTACACTACCCTGCATGCAAGAGATGGAGGCTACCTCACTTGCGTGACTTCTCAAAAGTTGGCTAGAAATTTTTCGGACTTTGATTTTTTTCGGACCCCAAAAAAGGGGTTCCCCAGCAGAGACCGAACGGGGACGAAATTGAAAAAAGCGGCCCGTCACTTTGCAACTTTGGTCAAACTAAATGTGAAAAACATATAATCATGACAACCCTACAAGCGTCCGGTCCGGTAGAGCTGTTGAAAAAACAAGACGGAAAGTGTCAAGTTTGCAGAAGTCTATTTTTCATATCTCAAGTTAGACTCAACCAATCTCTCCGAAATTTTGCAGGCATATAGCCTTCTACTAGGCGGATACACACACCAAATTAAAAGTCATTCGCTTGCATATATTTTAATTTATTAAAAACTTAAATCCGCATTGAGTGGATTTTCTCCTATTCTAGGGTTGGGCGCTGTCGCGCCAACCCTGATTAGTAGTGTAGCCAGGATCTAGATAAGGGAGGGGCCATCCCATTTGTTCGTGTATATACGGGGGAGTGTGCAACGGGGCCTGACTGTTTTATCCGAGGGCGAGGGGGGACCATTTGCAACACTAGGGTGGATTTCACAAAGGTGGTTTTACTAAACCGTTGGTTTTACGTACGTTTTGCATGATTAGCACGTAATTTCATTACGAAATATGAAGTGATTCGTTACGAATTTCGTAGATTTTCTTAAACCATTGGTTTAACTCAGTTGAAATTTCAGCAAAACAGAGACCTGCTGTGCTGCAGGTTTGAAATTTCAACTGAGCTAAACCAATGGTTTAAGAAAATCTACGAAATTCGTAACAAATCATTCGATATTTCGTAATGAAATTACGTGCAAATCATGCAAAACGTACGTAAAACCAATGGTTTAGTAAAACCACCTTTGTGAAATCCACCCTAAGGGTCTTATCCAAAATTGGATTTATCGGATTGGCTTTAACTTTAATTTCGTCAATAACGCAGTGTCAGTTAAACGTAATTTATTGAAATTTGGCACACACCTAGGTACTGTATGTGAGCCATGTGGGGCGAAATTTCAGCCGGCTATTTTCATTTTCAGCTGCGCTATTAGCAAAATTAATTTAAATCTAATCCGTTCAATCCAATTTTGGATAAGGCCCTAAGATACATTATTATATACTGTTGGTCAATTTTTCAAATTGGTTGTTTCAGATCGCAGATACTAAGTGTTGTGGAGCGTGCAGAGAGGATGGCGTCAGGCTTTATGCGTCGAGCTTCGTTCATGCTGGTGGCCTTTGCCATCTTCATCGCCAGCATGAACTTGTACATGAACTACATGATGGACGCCCGCAGTCCCTCGCTCCAGCTCGACTTGTCCGCCGACGGAGACCTGTTTGGCTTCCACGAGGACCACCACCATCAGCAGATGCAAGCCCTCGACCAGAACCCCATGGCGCCCGTCGGACTCATGGATCCCAGTCTGGGCTTCGGCTTCGGCGCCCCGCCCCAGCCCCCCGCTCCCCCCGATCCCCACCACAATCACCTGCACCCCACCGGCATAGTCAACCCCCGGTTTCTGCCACCCTGCATGGGCATTTGCCCCAACCCATTGAGCAACATGGAACAGCTGGAAATGATAGAAGCCATTGTGAAGCAGAAAATGGACCGGACGGATCTGAAAAATTTGGACCTGAAAAAGGATTATCAGATCTCGCCGGCCCAGTTGAAGCTGACTGCGGATGAGGCTGTGCAGGCGGACTACCCGGCCCTGTGGCGCACCATGCAGAACTGGCTGACCCCGCGCAGCCTCTACCCGCTGGCCTACCACAACTGGTCCCAGATCACCCAGGCCGTCGCCCAGGCGCCCGTCCTCTCCGCCCAGAGCTACGCCCGGGGTGTCCAGGTGAAGACCTTGCTGAAACTGGCGGGGGGGCAGCTGGCCCTGTTCAAGCCGCAGCGGTATGCGAGGGGACATGTGGTGGAGGGGCAGAACGAGGGCGCGGACAGACACAACGGGGAGATTGCCGCCTTCCACCTGGCTCGTCTGCTGGGCTTGCATCGCACCCCGGTCGTGGTGGGGCGCAGGATCAATCTGAGACAGGACATCTTTCGCCATGCGGACTCGGACTTTGTGGACTCCTTCTTCACCAACAGCCAGAACCAGCTGTGCTTCTATCGCAAGGGCAAGTGTGCCTACTGCAATCGCAACTATGCCGCCTGTGCGGACAGTGGCACGGATGAACTGGAGGGGGCCCTCATCCTGCTCTTTCCCCCCTCCGTCCAGCTCAAGCAGCTGCGCCACCCCTGGGCCCGGACCTATCGCAAGGACAAGCGGGCCCAATGGGAGGAGGATGCCAAGTATTGCAACGTGGTCAGCAAACAGTCCTATGTGGGCGAGGCCCCCATCTTCCTGGACCTCATGGACACGGCCATTTTCGACTTCCTGATCGGCAACGCGGATCGCCATCGATTCGAAGTGGTCTGGAACGCCCTGCTGCCACAGTCGATGGTCTTTCTCCTGGACAATGGAAAGAGTTTCGGAGACCCCAAGTCCGACGATCTGACCATTTTGGCACCCCTCTACCAGTGCTGTCGTGTGCGCCAGAAAATGTACGACACTGTCCAGTATTATGCAAATGAGGTGAACTTGGCCCAGTCCCTGGACAGCCACACAAAGATGGACCCTCTGTATCCGATCTTGACCGACGAGCACTTGTTGGCCGTGAATCGGCGACTTCAGAAAGTGGCCAGTCTTTTGCAAGTCTGCGTCAGTCGGCACGGCAAGGACACCGTGGTGCTCAATGATGGATTCAGATAGCATTCAGGCCAATGCCCAAAACAGATCAACCGGATTACGTTTCACTTGTTTTAAGATAATTCACGACCGCAAATAGAATTTGCTATGCCAAGCTTAAACTGTCAAGTATCAACTTTAAGTTATTAAGCAGCAAAAAGTTTACACTGACCCATTTGGTCTATTCGAAGAATTGGCCCCTTCTAATGCACTTGTTTTGTTGTAGTTATTGACTGTCTCAAGTTTTTAGTTGCCTGTGATCCTGAATGGTGTTACTGACAATTATGAAGATAGATCATAGGTGTCAGAGCTTCTTGACTCTTGAGCTCTTTTCTGTGGCAGCGACCCAGAAATTTTACTTTTTTGCAATAAATACAACATGTGTATAAGTTTGGCAATGAATATCCTTGCTTTGTACTTCGGTGCTGACAATCCAACGAAAATGGACAATCTTGAACATGACTTTGACTGTTTGAATCTCAGGCTATGCCTCATGCTTTAGGCATCGACTGGCTTGCGAGCAACGTACGCCTCGCCGATTCGCCATACATGTACATGGAGTATCAATCTGGGGGTGCAGCGTATTCTGGATTTTTTAAATTTTAGGGCAGTTGTTCTAACTTGAGGAGAACCTTAACTAACAAAAAGGTGCCAATTTTAAACTTTTCGGGTAAAAAACTTTTATTATTTTTTTGAAAACTAAAAAATATTTTTTGAAAAATGTTTGTATTTTGAGTTCCAGGGCAACTTTGCTGAGCACCAAGGAGATGAGCCTGTCCCGATGGATCAAATCTTGAGGGGGCTTGTCCAAAAATTTTAAGCTGGCGGGTGGTTGCCCCGTCTCCATCCCCCAGATCACTTGCATGTACATCTATGCGCGTCGACACTCGACATAGATTATTAGTGGTATTCGTTTTCCAGTCTTCAGATTCTGTCTGTGTTGTCAGTTTTACATTGGGTATCGTAGTGTAAGCCGTTTCATCGTGCATGCCAGAGTTTCTTTGTGCAACTTTGTCCATCAAATTTAATCATCGGTTGGCTAAGGGGTACGTTGCTTGGCCTCTGTTCAATTGTGTTTAAATTTTCGAAAAAATATAATATTGTAGTTTGTAGGCATTGTTTTCGGATTACGTGTCCTTATCGTAATTTAGCTTATTAATTAAAAATCTTACGTGTGTATCAGGACCCCTAAAAAGCGTGTGAACTGTGCACGTGCTGAGTCGGCTGGCTTGCACCGGCACCTTTCTGGCTTGCACTACGAAACTCCACGGTTTTACATTTTTAGTATATTAATGTTGTGTTGAATATATAGTTGCTGTACCTGATTGCGTATGATAGATTGAGTTATTGATTTATTGTGATCTGTGTGACCATTCTGTTTTACGCGAATAGGATGGCCGCCACGAGAATTCGGATATTTTGATGATTCTGGCATTGGTTTCAATGCCATGCCTTTTTTCAGTCCTTAAAAAAACTGCCCAGAATTTTGCCTGCTGTTCAACAATTGCGTCTTTGTGCGTGCGTCAATGATTTTTGTTTGTCGCGAATTGAATTTTGCTAGTCCTTTTGTCGGGTTACCTATGTTTTGTTTTATTTCATTTTTTGCTCACTATTGTTACGTATTGTTATGTTTCAAAATAAAAAGCAAATCTTGTGCTAATTTGATGTTAGTTAGCGTAATAATAGGATAGCCTCATAGTCAACAAAAACACTACAATAAAATGTTCATTTTTTTTATTTCTCATAACCAAAATTTGCGAAACCACAACTCATGCCAGTGTCCATTATTGCCAATGTGCTTTTAAAATTCACTTTTCACCTAAAGATTTCAAGGAATTGGCATGACATGTTTTATGTAACGTAGATTTGTCTGTCTGTTTAGCCAAACAAAAGCAGTGTACTTACCGAGCACATTTTTACCGTTTTTATGTTGATTATAGAAATATGTTTCTTCATTTTTTAAATCGTTGCTGAGGGCTCTGAAAACGAAAATGGCACTAAGCAGTTTAGAAATTTTTTTACTTTTACATTAGGTGGTACTTGAACGCTACAGAATTGGTCTGCTGATGAAGTAATATTTGACCGGAAAGCACGTTTGGTTGATTGTTGAGTAACTGCTTTGGTTTGCTGCACATCATGCTGTCACCAAAGTCATCCCCCCGGATAAAATACCCCGGGGTAAATTTGACAGCAGGTGAGGTAGATCGTCCCCCCGGGACCCCGGGGTATAATTATCCAGTGGGGTGCTTTGCTCCAGCTTATTTCATCCCCCTGATGATTTTCTTGGGGGGATCATTCACCCCATGACACCGGAGCTCTTCAAATGCAAAAATTCTATGCGTTAGGGTAAACTCGTACATTGTTGACACTCGGGTATAGCTGCCACTGCTAAGCTTTTGGATGCATAACTTGAGACAGCAAAAGTTTTCAGTGATAATTTTAGTATCACGTGAAAGTTCATGATCTTGGCTATCAAACGTATACAACTTATGGATATAACTTGTAAGCAAAATTATAAACATGAGGCTTTAGTATTGTCACTCGAGCGCACCCAGAAAAAACTAAGCAAATTCACAAAAAAACTGAGATTTTCAGATGCAAGTTGTGACTTTAATTGTACCGCTTATGGCATCATCTACATATGAATGGATAGCTCTGTTATCGTAGATGACGATTCCGTCAGAAGTTGTCGATTCTCTTACAACTTCTCGCTTACTTTTTACTATTTTTCAAAATTAACTCGAGTTCTAGTTTACTCGGCCATAATGGACACTTCACTCGGCTTATGTGGACACTTAAGACCTATCAAGAGCATGTGCTCGCGTACTGCTCCTGATGTGGTAATGCTCTCATGATAATTTGTGGTTAATAAATAATAGTTTTGGAGCATAGAGTTTTTTCAAATACTTTCAAATTCATAAATACATTAAATTGCGATGTTTTCAGTAACTGTGCTAAGGCATAATATAAGTTTACAAAATAATTTGGGGTTACACCAAGAGCACACATTTGCCTATTGCTCTTGTCGGTGATGACTCGTTATGCCCTATTTTAGCGTTTGTTGTGCATTTGTATATGAATTAATGAATTACCATCACAGAAGGACTGAGTACGCGTTTTATGTTGACGGTTACTTATTGTAAAATAGTAGTATTAACAGCTTCTGATAAGTTTTTTCGAGATGCAGGTTCATGCTGTAATTTACAGCTTATAAGTTCATTTTTTGGTGTTTAGTCAATATTTTAATAGCTAAAATCACACTCTGAATTATTTACGGATTAGAATCTTTCATTTTTAAAAAAAATTGAACAACGCAGATATCAGTGCAGTAGTGTCAACTCAGGCCGAGTCTAGTATGTCCGAGCTGCAAAAATTTGAATCAGTTCACATTTTACTGTTGTTAAAAAGTTAAACAAAACTGTTGAACATGAGTTTACAACCATCTGAAAGCCAAGAAAATTCTCTATCTAATAATGTAAGCTTCACATGCAGTTGCAGCATAAAAAAACGAACTATTTTGAAAAGAAAAATAAACTATGAAGAAGTGTCAACTATGCACGAGTTTACCCTATAGGGGCGACGTGGTTAATCCATTTGCTACCCTTTGACCTGCAGGGTGCCCGGTCGGACTTTCACGAAGTCGGACAGCCTGGATATGAGTCTCGAGCTGCAGCAGCGTATCAGTAACGCCTCAATAGCACATGTATTGATTTTTTACAGGCACGCACGCGCTTGCTCTGCACGTAGACGCATAAAGTACTCTAGGCAGTTCCTCAATTGATAAGCCTTGTTCCGGGCCGGACCGGAAGCACGCTACTCGGCCGCATAGGTTAGCTGGTGGCGGAACACTACTTGACTGTAGCCATAGCGAGATATTGTCGCAGAAGATATTGTCAACACTTTGGAGCGTTGAGCATCTAGAAGAAACGTTTGGATTCGATAGCTCATACAGCCATTGGATATTCATAAGGTAAATTTTGGAAGGCCCGAATATTTTTTCAATAAAAACCTCGCTGACGGCTGGTGGTGTGTACTGGGTATTAGTTGTGCAACTGATGAGCGGTGGCATGATGTACCCATACTAACTACAACTGATCAATGTTCCATGCTTAGTGATCACTCATCTCAATGACTTGACTCTCCCTGTGCGGCATTCTATGGCCCAAACGCTGAACTTTTCAGTCACTAAAAATGGAACGGAGCCCCTGGGGATCACGGTGGTGGAGGAGGGCAATCACGTGGTGGTGAACAGCATCAAGCCGGGCAGTCGCGCCGTGGACTTTTTCCAGCTGGGGGACATGGTGCTGACGGTGAACGAGCAACAGGTGTCCAGCAAGAGCGAGCTCGCCGCCCAGCTCAGGTCATCGCAGACCCTGGCCTTCAGCGTGCAGCGCCAGGGCGGGGGGGCGCCTGCCGGGGGGAACGCCGACAGCAAGACCCCCCTGTCCACGGCCCTCCGGGGCATCTTCGACCACGACGCCTCCTTTCCCTTCATAACTGCCGACAAGTTCTCCTTCTATACCGCCCAGGTCTACCGAGCGCCCAAGCAGGTCCTGGGAATGGGCATTTCCAACAAATCCACCAGCCGGTACAGCTGCGTCATGATCACCAAGATCAATCCGGACTCCATGATGCAGGGCAAGGTGCAGATCAACGACTATTTGCTGGCAATCAACGGCACCCCGGTCAAGGACAAGCGAGAAGTGGCGCGTCTGATTCTGGAGGCTGGCACCGACCTCCACATGCTGTGCGCTCGACGGAAAGGGGCGCAGGAACAAGCCAGCCAACCAGTTGCCAAAGCCCCGGCTGCCTCCCAACAAGAGCAACAACCACCCTCTGACGCACCGGCCGCGGCTCCGGCTCCACCGCCCGCCGCGCCTCAAATCCCTGTTTCGCCCGGAGCTCAGCTAGTGGAGGTCCAGCTGCAACGCGAAGAAGGAAAGCCAATGGGTTTTTTCATTGTTTCTCGATACGGCAAAGTTATCGTGAGCAAGCTAGTGCCAAATTCGTTGGCAGCGCAGCAGATGCAAAAGTACGACCGTATTTTGACCATCAACGGAGAAACAGCGGTGGAGGACACGGCCTGCAAGCAGTTCATCCGACAGTTGACCCAGCTCAATCTGCAGCTGGAACGCCCGGTCTCCCAGGAGCTGCAGCAAGAGCACAGCAGCATCGTGGACGCCTGTGAAGCCGAGAAGAGCAAGAAAGCAGCGCCAAAGGAGGCCTCTTCCACGCCAGATAACACGCTGAACCCTCCAGGCTCAGAGGTGGAGCCAAAACAAACGCCCTCCACGAGGTCGATCCTGAGACAAGCCGGCCAGAAGAAAAAACATGCGAAAAAACTATCGCTGATGGAAGGATTGCAGGAGAAGGAGGTGATTGAGGTCTCCATCTCGGACTCCATTGATCCCAACAAGCCGCTACGAAAAGTGCCAAAAAGAAGCTAACTGGGCTCAAGCTAATCACTGAATCTGAAATGTTTTGCAAAAATACTAGTCTATTGTGTCGGAAAATATGTGTGAAAGCTAGTGCCGTTCTACCACTACCGGCGACATACATTTTGGGGTTGAGATATGCAGTTCGGAAGGATGGTGTACATACCAGTTGAGACTTTAAGAGCATCTTGGGGCTGGAGGAAGCAATTTCACGTAGAAAACTTCTGTTCACTTGTTTGGTTTTTCCGAGATACGACCATAGTGTCCTTTTTCGCAATTTTTTTAAAAACATGTTTTGCTATAATTGCAAACGTTAACGTACCTACTTGAATACTAATTGATTGAACTAATTTTTAGTATCTAAAAAGGCAATGTGGAACGTGGGTCGTTTCATTCAAAAAAATTGACCCAAATCACTTGAGTCGAGCTGTCTAAATTTTTGACCAAATACAAACCTGTGCTCAATTTAGGCTTCTGCTTAGGTTCAGGCTTAGGCACAAGAAAGTGGCCTTTCAGGAAACACTCTGTCAGCTTAGCCCAGAAAATCCTCCTATGTAAACGATGCCATAAAACGCAATAGCGCACTCACAAATAACACAGGTCACTAGCCATTTTTGGCTTCAAGTTACAGCATTCGTTCACTTCCCCTTTAACTAGATAAGAAAAATGCCCTGCGGGACGCTGGTAGCATAATAGGCCAATTTGCAACATCCATTTCGCTTTCAAACGTATAAGAACCGAAACTTAAGCTGAAAAATGACCTGTTAAAAGTCTGGAAACTAGAGCATTTTGACTGAGCAATAGGCCGACTGCTGCGCCCTATTATTGCGGGCACCACGCCAGTAAACTGGGCCTCTTTGGCTTAGTCTGGACATACACAGAAGGGTGTTCAAGGTTTCGGCCTGTCCGGCCAAATTTTGAGAACCCTGCGCACTTACTGATCAAAAATCGTAAATTTGAGAAATTTTTGCCGAGTGCCATTTTTCCTGTTGGGCCACAGCCCAACAGGTCTTTAATTTTGATTTTGGTATGTTGACGCAGTGCTAGCGTTAAAGTGCGAATGTGCGGAGTGTGTTTTACACGTCTTTCACCGTAGCTTTGCGTCTGTCACAACTAAAATGCCTGTTATAATAATCAGTAAGTTAGTACTTTCATTATTCTTGAGAAGGGTATTGGAAACAAGCAGAAGCTTACTGCAAAAGTAATCCAGTGAGTGAGCACTAGCAGGGTGAACGTTTGACAACATTAGACCTGTTGCGCAGTAAAATCTAACCGCAAATAAAAGTAACTTTTAATAATTCCAATAGTGCATCATTGAAAGAATATGACACTGCCTGAACTAGTCACATTGTTTTAACTAATCTTGTGCAGTGACCAGTTCACGTCGGTAATTGTAATAAACGCCAAGTTTCAGGTCATCCCCGTACACAAAGTCCCAAACTGCAGTCGATTTTCTGCTTTAGTTTAGTTTTCTGAGCTCATATTTTTGCTTTCTAGGCGGCGTAGGTTTGGGCAAAATGAGCAGTACTTTTCAACAGAAGGAGTCATTATGTGCAGTGTGTTTAATTAAAATTAAAATTTAGTGGTCACGTCACACAGAAAAAAGTAATGAAACTAACTAAATTCAAGCATGTTTATTATTAAAATTGAAAATAGCCGCAAGATTGCTTTGAATTCAAGCCATAATAATATCAAAACATTTTAGAAAAATTAATAGTAAGTGTAGCTACAACACTTTGCTACAACTAAAGCTAAACTTTTGTTTTGTTGTTTAGCGCCATGTTTCCAACTCATAAAAATTAAAGGTTACGGGTTATAGTATTACGTGAACTTCAACGACCCGACAACGTAATTCGGTTTGTTTTCATCAAAAACTCATTTGAAATATAAATTTGAAAAAACTGAAAAATAATAAAGAAGGTATGAATGTCTAAAAGTAGATTGTTGAAAGTTTCAAGATAGGAAAGATCAAGTTAAACTATTTTTCGCAAAAGTTTGATTTAGAAACACATAAAAATCAAAGATGATCGGGGAGTCGAACCAGAGACCTCTCGCACCCAAAGCGAGAATCATACCGCTAGACCACCGAGATACACACGATACAAGACTTTGAAAACGAGTAAGTTAAACCAAAATCTCAGCATACGTGTACCGTATTTCTACTATTGACACGTCATGTAAATCGCACTGTTTTACATAAAAATTTACAAAATAGCAGTAAGCAAGAAGCAACTAACAAATAGGTAATCATTTCGGTTTTCTGTTTTGACATTTGTGAAACTAAGATCTTTAATAGTCAAGACCGGTTGGCTCAGGTGGTAGTGCGTTAGCATTTATTGAGCATCTGACTGCAAGTCGGAAGTTTGGGGGTTCGAAACCCCACCGGTTGTCAACTTTTGCATTCTGCCAATTTACAGGTGCTGTTCTTCAATTTGCGTCTTCTCGTTAGCCAACATCGAGCAGCCTACCTGTCTTTCTATTGTTAACGTAGGAAATTACACAGGTTCCAGTGTTAGGGCAGGCCTTCCAGTGTTATATAACACTAGAAATTCGACCTACCTGCACAAAATAACAGGGAAGTCTCTTTACGCACAGATTCTGCAAATTCTATACAAACCAAGTATAAAGTACCTGTTGCGCTGTGGCGCAACAGGAAAAACATAAGACGGACAAAAATTGAGCTGCTAGGAATCGACGATGTTAGCTCAAAGTCACCAAGCAAATAAACTAACCGCTCGACCACTTAGTTCTGATGGTTCACGGCAAATAATAATCATGATATATTAGAAATCGACGATAATACTGCGTGCTTCTAAACTGGCACAACTTATTTGCAATAGAACTGCAAGATAAGTTCGCAGTTATGCATGAGCAAACATGAAGTTCACGAATTAATCTTTACTAAGTATCTAGGTACCTTTCAAGTTCCGACTGCAGAAAGTTTTAGGCTGAGATTTTGCAGTTTCAATGGATGTAAAAGGAGAGGCATTTCATGGACAATATGCAAGTTAGAAATAAATCTTTAGCTGGCCCAACAGGTTTACGATGGCCTCTGGCCAATGTTACTTAAAAATATATGCTTGATACTTACTGAATTACTTTTGCCAAAAACTTAGCTTGTTGCCCACATTTTAGTTAATCTGTTGTGAATGGCCGAACAGGTACTATGCGAGGTTGACATTTCCACGGTGAGAAATAGTCTCTTTATACTCCAAACACACAACTAAAACGCGCGCATCAAAACGCAGTTTGGCAATGTTTATTCCATCATTTTAACGCTTCTAGTTCGTGTCGAGATCACGTGCGACACTGGCTTCGCATTGCAATTGCTGATGAAACTACACGTGGCAGCAAGCCAAGCCAAGAGCTAAAGTTCTTTCATCATGTTCATAGAAATTATAAGATTCGCTTTTTAAATTCTAAAATAGTACGTTGCCAAATTGTTGGAAAATTATATCACACACTAGGGCTTTCATATTTGCAAGAGTACATAATAGCGTCTCACTCTATATAGAAGAAGAGTGAGACACTCTCCAGCCTGCCTGTGTTCTAGCACAGGCAGATGCGCTGGTCGTTTTCAGGCTACATGTTGACATTCTATGCAACATGTGACTGGCCAATCAGAAGCGAGCTTCTATTCTCTGATTGGCAGACGCCTGTGCATGTGCTCCAATCATAGAACGGGATAGGAATAAAGGTTAATAACTCATTATTTATTCATAGTCTGCTTGTATAAACATTAAAAAAGGTTTGTAAATACCTTTGGGGATACTTTGGCACACTTTCAGCGAAATTGATTGAGAAACTTTGAAGAAATTCAGAAAAGTTTATGTCTCAAAAGTTTCTCAATCAATTTCGCTGAAAATTTGCCAAAATATCCCTAGAGGTATTTGCAAACCTTTTTTAATGTTTTTGCAAGCAGACTATGAACAAAGAATGAGTTATTAAGCTTTTATTCCTATCTTAATGCTTATCAACGCATCAGCGATTATATACTAAAGTGTGTTACGCAGGGAATCTACATGCTGATTGGCCAGTCACATGTTGCATAGAATGTCAACATGTAGCCTGAAAACGACCAGCGCATCTACCTGTGCTAGAACACAGGCAGGCTGGAGAGTGTCTCACTCTTCTTCTATATAGAGTGAGAAGCTATTATGTACTCTTGATATTTGTATTGTAAATTCACGGGGAAAAAGATATGAACGCTTAAATTGACTTCGTCGTAACTTGCGCTTTCTTCGGTGTGAACCCTTGGCCTGACCAACAAGAAGTGTAGTCAGCGTTTTTCTCTCTCTGCCAAGAACCGAAATTGCTAGGGGGCACCTGTGGCACAGGTATTAGGGAATATATTTGAGGTGCGCACACGTTATTTTAGCGGCTACGTTTTCCCCGTATTCTACAATATTTATATTCTAAATTTATGCGTTCTGTAATTGATTATCGTTGCCTTTTCCGTGTCAGTAAATTGCCAAACTTTATGCTGTTTCTATAGGCGCAGATTTTAAGGCTTGTAGTTAGTTAGTTGCCGGCCGTAGTCAGGCCGTGTAGGCTTTGTGGTTTCGCTTTTTGCCTGTGGTTGAACGGACCTGTCAACTGAGTTATTTTTAGGCGATTGATTTGTAAAACCTAGCTCGCAGCTAGGCGTTATTAGCTGAACTGGGAGACTTAGGCGACCGTCAAAAATCTTTGCGAACGCTCTGCGCATTTCTCAGTGCCTCCATTAGTCCTCCAGTTCAGGGTTTAACAAATCGACCGGAGCGATGCTTCGACCGATATAGCCGTTTTACGCCTTGATTTCAGGGGGAGTTACCCCTTCGAATCAAGACATGTCCCGCATGTCCCCCGCATACCTAAAAAGTGTCTTAATTTTAGGGGGGGGGCACCTGTAGTGTAGGGTTGTTTTGATGTGACTTTTTTTAATTGATTTGATTTGATTTGATGTAGGGGTTCTGAAATTAGTTTTGATTTGATGCAGCTGTCCAGAAAAGCAATTGATTTGATTTGATTTGATGTGAGAAGCTGAATTTTCAATTGATTTGATGTGAAAAAAATCTGAGATTTTAGCTTTGATGCGTTTTGATGCAGTTATGATGCAGTTTTGATGTGTTGTTAGATTTTGTTGTTAAACCTACAATAATTAACTTTTAAACATTCAGTCACAATATTAGAGCGGTATGACTCTTCTGCGTGTGAACTGGCTAGAGCTGTCTCTGGTAAAAGGGATGTTTAAGAAATTGGAAAATTGTGCAAAAAGGCTATTAATAGTTGGCACTATAAATGACCATGGGGGTAAAGGGGTAACGGTACCACCCCTCACTCAGGTGGGTCGTCAGTCGTCACCCCCCCCCCCTCCCTCAGACAGCAGGCACCTTCCTCAACAAATCACCTCTGACAGCCGAAAATCCACCATGATAGTGCTAAAATAAGTAGATAATTGAAAAACTGCGAAAATTTTCCTGCTGTCGCCGGAAAACAAACAAAACCAGGATCATCCACTTCTACGCCGGGGGTCGCGCATCCCTCTCGCAGATTGCTTTCGTGCATCTATGGTGGGAAATTTACTATTTTATTATGCTGTGAAGCTAGATAGGCCCCCTAGCGTGCTTAAAGAGGCTTACGACAGCTCATCAACGGCCCCAGCTCAATGATAGAGCGTTAGTCTACAGGTCCCAGAGTCATGTGATTCAAATCCCCTCTGGGTAGTGGGAATTTCAAATTTGGATAGCCGGCCCTAGCATCGGCGCTTCAGCCGGCACCGCTATCAAATAGGCAAACCTTTGATACAGCTTCAACTGGGTGTGTCTGTGTCACGGCTAGGCTGGCCGAATCACTGCTACACCGAATCGCCGTTAGGCCGGAAATGTTTTTGAAGCATTTTTGAATAGAACCCCTGTGTCTCTGGAAGGAAATACGTTAGTCGCTGGCACCCATTTTCGCTACGCTAAGCATAGCGCGTAGACGGTTACACGCGCCTACTCGGATCGTACCGTGTAGAGATCGGCCGCTAGGCCAAGTGTCGTCCCCGGGACGGCCTGGGGCCGCAGAATTTACCACTGGGCCTGGCCAGGTCACCAAGTTGGCCGGGAATGGGCCCAGTCGACCCGCTGCCGCGCGGTCCCGTAGACCCGCCCCCACGCGGCCCGGGCCGGTGGCGGACCACGGGCCGCGGTGCAGTCCGGCCGGGCCCGGGCCGTCTGATGGACCCGCCGATTTCTAGTACCGTGTAACAAACAGTGTAACCCCAGCCCCATAGGTTTGCCTATTTTATACCCGTGCTAATGTTCACCCACTTTTATCAGGGGCTGGCGATAGGGCTTGAAATTACCAAGTTGGGGCTGGAGCTGGATTTTATCTAGTTGGGGCCGGGGCTGGGTTTAACCCAGTTGGGGCTAGAGCTGGGGCTGGATTTTACCCACACCAACAACGGACTGGGAAACAGAACGGTAGTGTTTTGATTCCACTCCGGCTGTAAATTTTGTCTTTTTTCGATATTTCCAGAATATAATCTGTAATACGGCCAAAATTAAAGCGCAAAATCGCAATCTACCCGCCCTTCCAGTGTTACTTAACCCTGGAAATTTGACCTACCCGATTTAACATAGAAACTGAGATTCTGAATTTATACTATATACACGGCCCCAAAGAGGGGTCCGCGTAAAAAGATGATATGAGAAAAATAAAATTGGAGTTTGAGGCAAGCAAAAAAATGTGGTAGAACGGCCTAACCTAGATTATGGAAATTGGAGATTATTTTTGAACACGAAGAAACATAAATGTAGTACGTACATACGTGGCGTCAATCAATGCCCTTTGTGTGAAAAACGGCGCAAAATTCTAACTGCATCAAAACTATATCAAAACTGCATCAGAAATGAATCAAAACTAGAAAATTTTATAAGTTTTGATTTGATTTGATGTTAAGCGGGGGAAAATCCAATTGATTTGATTTGATTTGATATGAGAGCTGTAAAATTAGTTTTGATTTGATGCAGTACAATTCTAAAAGCAATTGATTTGATTTGATGTGGTGCATCAAAAATCAAAACTGCATCAAAACTAGTTTTGATTTGATGCAGTTTCCACATCAAAACAACCCTACTGTAGTGAGACTGTGGTGTGCCGAAACGAGAAGGGTGTATCTCCCCCTGAAATCAAAACACCACCGATTTTGTGCTGGTGGCGTGCTGAAACGAAGGGGGTACCCCTGTCAAATCAAGACACATCCCAAATCAACACATGTCTTGATTCGAGGGGGGGGAGGGTAGGTACCCCCCTGAAATCAAGGCGTCAAACAATTATTTCGGCCAGAGCATCGTTTCGACCGATTAGCTAGAATAGGGAAGAGTGTTATATGCTCTTGGCAATACACATTAATTCAGACAGGACAGGACCATGCTATGTTTATTAAGTAACCTAGGTAACCTTCTTAACTACATACTTCTGTCAATTGATGGCTTCTGTTGAGCAAGAAAGACCTAAGATCAGTAACCGATTTTGCCAGCAATAATAGGGCGCAGAAGTAGGCCTATTGCTCAGTCAAAATGCTCTAGTTTCCAGACTTTTGGCAAAATGGTTTGGAAACACTGAGAAAAGTGCGTTGAAATGTTGCGGAATCAGTTAGAAACATTACAAAAACTGCAGCGAATTGTTGCGCAAATCCCTTAAAAAACACTGCGAAAACTCGAAGTATTGCGCAACTTGCTTTGAAAGATTGTGCAAACTGCAGTGAATTATTGCACAAATGTTTTTGAAACATTGCGGAAACTGCAGCGAAAGGCTGCGCAATACGTTTAGCAACATTGCGTAAACTGCTGCTAAATGTTGTGCAAGTCTTACAGAAGCGTTGCGTAAACTGCAGCGTAAAGTTGTGCAAATCGATACAAAGCATTGCGAAAACAACAACAAAGTGTTTCGGAATCGGTTGAATACATCGCGACTGCTGCAAAATGTTGCGCAAATCGTTTTGAGACATTTTGTAAACTGCAGCGAAAAGATGTGCAAATCGATACAAACCATTGCAAAACTGGACCGAATTGTTGCACAAATCTTTTAAAAACATTGCGAAAACTCGAGATATTGCGCAAATTTTTTAGAAACATTGCGGAAACTGCAGCGAAATGTTGCGCAAACCGTTTAGAAACATTGCAAAAACTGCAGCGAAATATTGCGCAAATTTTTCAGAAGCATTGCGTAAACTACACCATTGCGAAACTGGAGCGAATTGTTGTACAAATCTTTTAAAAACATTGCGAAATGTAGTCGTAATGTAATTAAACCGATTCGGGAAACACTTCGTTGTTGTTCTCGCAATGGTTTGTAACGATTTGCACAACTTTACGCTGCAGTTTACGCAATGCTGCTGAAAAATTTGCGCAATATCTCGAGTTTTCGCAATGGTTTGTATCGATTTGCACAACTTTACGCTTCAGTTTACGCAAAGCTTCTGTAAGACTTGCGCAACATTTAGCAGCAGTTTACGCACTGTTTCTGAACGATTTACGCAACATTTTCATGTAGTTTTTTGCAATGTTTCAAGACCATTTGTGCATTTATTTGCTGCAGTTTGCACAATGTTTCAAAACAAATCGCGCAAGATTTCGAGTTTTGAAGTGTTTTTTGGCATTTGCGCAACAATGCGCTGCAGTTTTCGTAATGTTTCTAACTGATTCCGCAACATTTCAACGCACTTTTAGCAGCGTTTCCAAACCATTTTGCCGCAGTTTTCACAATGTCTCAAAACCATTTGCGCAACATTTCGCTGCAGTTTTCACAATGTTTCAAAGCAATTTGGCCACATTTAGCAGCAGTTTACGCAATGTTTTCGAACAATTTGTGCAACAATTTGCTGTAGTTTTCGCAATGGTTTGTATCAATTTGCACAACTTACGCTGCAGTTTACGCAATGCTTCTGTAAGACTGGCGCAACATTTCGCTGCAGTTTCCGCAATGTTGCAAAACCATTTGTGCAACAACTCGCTACAGTTTGCGCAATCTTTCAAAATAAGTTGCCTAATATTTCGAGTTTTCGCAATGTTTTTAAAAGATTTGTGCAACAATTCGCTCCAGTTTTCGCAATGGTATGTATCGATTTGCACAACTTACGCTGCAGTTTACGCAATGTTTCTGTAAGACTTGCGCAACATTTAGCAGCAGTTTACGCACTGTTTCTGAACGATTTACGCAACATTTTCATGTAGTTTTTTGCAATGTTTCAAGACCATTTGTGCATTTATTTGCTGCAGTTTGCACAATGTTTCAAAACAAATCGCGCAATATTTCGAGTTTTGAAGTGTTTTTTGGCATTTGCGCAACAATGCGCTGCAGTTTTCATAATGATTCTAACTGATTCCGCAACATTTCAACGCACTTTTCGCAGCGTTTCCAAACCATTTTGCCGCAGTTTTCACAATGTCTCAAAACCATTTGCGCAACATTTCGCTGCAGTTTTCACAATGTTTCGAAGCAATTTGGCAACATTTAGCAGCAGTTTACGCAATGTTCCCGAACAATTTGTGCAACAATTTGCTGTAGTTTTCGCAATGGTTTGTATCAATTTGCACAACTTACGCTGCAGTTTACGCAATGCTTCTGTAAGACTGGCGCAACATTTAGCAGCAGTTTACGCACTGTTTCTGAACAATTTACGCAACATTTTCATGTAGTTTTTTGCAAGGTTTCAAGACCATTTGTGCATTTATTTGCTGCAGTTTGCACAATATTTCAAAACTAATCGCGCAATATTTCGAGTTTTTGAAGTTGTTTTGTAAAGATTTGCGCAACATTTCGCTGCAGTATGAAAAATGTTTCTGAACGATTTGCGAAACATTTTGATGTAGCTTTCGCAATGTTTCTAAACGTGTTGCGCAGCATTTCGCTGCAGTTTCCGCAATGTTGCAAAACCATTTGTGCAACAACTCGCTACAGTTTGCGCAATCTTTCAAAATAAGTTGCCTAATATTTCGAGTTTTCGCAATGTTTTTAAAAGATTTGTGCAACAATTCGCTCCAGTTTTCGCAATGGTATGTATCGATTTGCACAACTTACGTTGCAGTTTACGCAATGCTTCTGTAAGACCTGCGCAACATTTAGCAGCAGTTTACGCACTGTTTCTGAACGATTTGCGCAACATTTTCATGTAGTTTTTTGCAATGTTTCAAGACCATTTGTGCATTTATTTGCTGCAGTTTGCACAATATTTCAAAACTAATCGCGCAATATTTCGAGTTTTTGAAGTTGTTTTGTAAAGATTTGCGCAACATTTCGCTGCAGTATGAAAAATGTTTCTGAACGATTTGCGAAACATTTTGATGTAGCTTTCGCAATGTTTCTAAACGTGTTGCGCAGCATTTCGCTGCAGTTTCCGCAATGTTGCAAAACCATTTGTGCAACAACTCGCTACAGTTTGCGCAATCTTTCAAAATAAGTTGCCTAATATTTCGAGTTTTCGCAATGTTTTTAAAAGATTTGTGCAACAATTCGCTCCAGTTTTCGCAATGGTATGTATCGATTTGCACAACTTACGCTGCAGTTTACGCAATGTTTCTGTAAGACTTGCGCAACATTTAGCAGCAGTTTACGCACTGTTTCTGAACGATTTACGCAACATTTTCATGTAGTTTTTTGCAATGTTTCAAGACCATTTGTGCATTTATTTGCTGCAGTTTGCACAATGTTTCAAAACAAATCGCGCAATATTTCGAGTTTTGAAGTGTTTTTTGGCATTTGCGCAACAATGCGCTGCAGTTTTCGTAATGTTTCTAACTGATTCCGCAACATTTCAACGCACTTTTAGCAGCGTTTCCAAACCATTTTGCCGCAGTTTTCACAATGTCTCAAAACCATTTGCGCAACATTTCGCTGCAGTTTTCACAATGTTTCAAAGCAATTTGCGCAACATTTCGCTGCAGTTTACGCAATCCTTCTGTAGGAATTGCAAAACATTTAGCAGCAGTTTACGCAAGGTTTCTGAACGATTTGCGCAACAGTTTGATGTAGTTTACGCACTGTTTCTGAACGATTTGCGCAACAATTCGCTGCAGTTTTCGTAATGTTTCTAACTGATTCCGCAAAATTTCAACGCACTTTTCGCAGTGTTTTCAAACCATTTTGACGCAGTTTACGCAATGTTTCTAAACGTATTGCGCAGCATTTCGTTGCAGTTTCCGCAAAGTTTCTGAACGATTTGCGCAACATTTTGCAGCAGTTTACGCAATGTTTCTAAACGATTTGTGCAACATTTTGCAGCAGTCGCAATGTATTCAACCAATTCGGGAAACACTTCGTTGTTGTTTTCGCAAGATTTATGAACGATTTGCGCAACATTTAGCAGTTGTTTATGCAGTAAATTACACTAGTAAAATACAGTCTTAAGAGATCTGAACTGTCGACTAGTTACAACTGTTAGTAAAACTGTAACCACGAGTTGTCTGTTTATTTAATTGGCGACGAGTTGTTCTTTTCGCTAATTCGTGATGGGCGAAAGGACATTTGGCCGCAAGGGTGGGATTCATCCACAACCAAAGAAAATTGAAGCTATTCGAAAGATGCCGGCCCCGAAGTCAGTGAAAGAAGTCGAAAGTTGAAGCAGACGTGGAAGTTCAGCATAAAGACAAGCGACTTTGCCTAAATGCATTTGTTGGAACAAAGTCATGTCCTGCACTTTTGGGACGACAGTGGATTCAGCAGATTTTCGGAAAGAAATGGCTGGAACCTGTCATCGGATCTACAGAACTAGTTGAACAAGCCAAAGGAAGTTGTGTAACACCCAAGTTAAAGACGCTGCTGAACGATTTCAAGGAAACGTTTTTCAGAGAAGGTCTGGGTCTGGTCACGGACTATCAGGCACACCTTACTCTGAGACAAGGTGAGAAACCCAAGTTTTTCAAGCCGAGACCAGTACCGTTTGCGCACAAAGATAAAGTTGCCCGCGTTTTGGAACGAATGGAATAAGACGGTCAACTGGAAAAAGTTTTTCACAGTGACTGGGCTACACCCACCGTCAATATTCCAAAACCGGACGGGGATATTCGAATTTGTGGCGACTACAAGGTCACTCTGAATCCGGCACTGGAAGTAGATTGGCACCCCTTGCCAAGCCCGGAAGAATGTTTTCACGCTATGATTGGGGGTCAAAAGTTCACGAAGCTTGACTTGTCGCAAGCCTATAACCAAATTATGCTGGACGAAGAATCAAGAAAGTTGACGACAATGAACACTATTTTGGGACTGCGTCGGTGGCTGCGACTTCCGTTCGGAATAGCTTCAAGCCCTGCAATTTTCCAAAGTTTGATGGATCAAGTACTGCACGGTATTGCTGGAGTAGTTTGGTACCTGGATGATATCTTGATTACTGGAAAAGACGAGGAAGAGCATTTGGAACGACTGAAAGAAGTGCTGACGCGTTTGAGCAAAAGAGGTTTCCGAGGTCGTCTTAGCAAATGCTGTTTCTTCCAGGACAGAGTGGATTATCTTGGTTTCCAAATCGACAAGTCTGGAATTCATCCACAACCAAAGAAAATTGAAGCTATTCGAAAAATGCCGGCCCCGAAGTCAGTGAAAGAAGTCGAAAGTTTTCTGGGGGGCATGAATTATTACGGTCGATTTATTCCGAAAATGGCGACTATTGCAGCACCATTGAACAGACTGCGCCACACTGGAGTTAAATGGCAGTGGGGCCCGGATGAAGAAAAGTCCTTCATCAAGCTGAAAGAAGCTGTCTCAAATGAAAGTGTTCTAGCACACTACGACCCAGAAACTCCTCTAAAACTGGATTGCGACGCCTCCTCTGTTGGTCTTGGTGCCGTGCTATCTCAAATAAGCAAAAATGGACAAGAAAGACCGGTTGTTTTCATATCGCGAACCTTGAATAAAGCAGAGAGGAACTATTCTCAAGTAGAAAAGGAAGCGCTGGCAATTGTCTGGTCTGTCCGGAAGTTTCACAAGTATTTGGCTGGAAGAAAATTTCAGTTAGTGACAGATCACAAACCACTAGTGAGCCTTTTTCATCCAGAAAAGGGCATTCCTCAGCTAGCAGCCAGCCGGCTGCAACGGTGGGCTATAATTTTGATGGGCTACAACTATGAAATCGTGTATAGATCTACTACCAGCATGCCAATGCTGATTTTCTATCACGTTTACCATTACCTGAAACAGAAGCAGAGAGCAAGATATCGCAGGAAGCGTTGGCACTGTATATGGAAGGTCTGAACAATGTTAGCCTAACATCTGATCATCTGGCCCAAATTACAAAAACTGATCCGGTTCTGGGACGAATTTTGCAGTTTGTGAAATCGGGTTGGCCTGCTAAAAGTGACCATGCATTGCAGCCTTACTGGTCACGTCGACAAGAACTGACGGTTGAACAAGACACGTTGTTGTGGGGAACAAGAGTGGTGATCCCTGAGCAACTTCGGTCTGAAGTTTTACAGATACTACATGCAACTCACCCCGGCATAGTGAAGATGAAAGGTTTAGCCCGTTCATACGTCTGGTGGCCTAACATGGACAAACAAATCGAAGAAGTCGTTCAACTATGTCGAGAATGTCAAGTTAACCAAGAATCGCCGCCAAAGTTGCTTCATCCAATGCAGCCATCTGAGAAACCTTGGCAAAGAATTCACGTTGACTT
>JASANF010009998.1:0-42884 GCA_030248245.1 Trissonchulus sp. WLG1_4
TTCTAGATCAAATGTGACTTCTTTGTGTATTATGTAAAACCGAGTACAAAACATCGCTCTCTGGTGGTCCGATTTAAAAAACAGGAGCGAATTTCTTCAGTCCTCCACGTCTCCAACCTAGGAGAAGTTTGACTGACCAATCAGCGCGCATCTTCTGCGTAACACACTTTCGTATATAATCGCTGACTGCGCTGATCAAAGAAAGTCGTATCTCACAACGTCAAAAAAGTGTCGGACAAGTAAGTTAAGTTGACTAAGGTGACCATGAGAAATAAATCAGCAACCATTATTTTGATTTTGATTTATTATTTCTTAAATTTGTAATCTTAATTCTTAAGTTTTTGTTTCAGGTCAGCTGACCGGACCAAGTTCAGCGTTTCTGAATCAGCGCAACTGGTTCTGAACACGCTGAGTGGCTCACCGCTGACGGTGACTCTCAACAAGGGCGATGGGACCTCTGCCATTGTGCACATTGACCGCGGCAAAAGTAGTCCTGCTGAGGTTAGTACTCTCGATAAAAGTTTAGAAAACTTTTTTACAGGTCAAAAAGTTTAGTTTTTTTGTTTCAATGAACTCAGCTGCAAATTTAGATTGAATCAGGGTGAAAGAAAGCAAAAAAAGCTCAGTCCTTCACTGCTTGCATCTAACTTCCATTTTTGATGGAATGTCAGCTGAGTGTTTTAGTTTTTACCTGGCAGGCACAATTCATGTTTAGTGTTTACAGCCATTTCATCAGTTCAGCCAGCAAAGTTACGTAAAAATGGCCTCAATAATAATCTATGAAAAATCAGCACGTGGCGTGATTTTGTTAATGTTTCAGGTGCGGTCGGGTCGAGTGCGAGCCTGGGTAAACGGTCCTTTCGAGTATGTGTTCGAGGTTCGCTATGATCAACCAGGAGTGTACATTATCGACGCAGAGGTCAAAAACGTCTACAGTCGATCTCATAAGGCACTCTGCGGCTCACTGTTGGTAACTCCGGCCCATCCGGACTTTAGCTGCGCCGTAATTTTCCTAGAAGCGGATGTGGTCAGCTCGATAGAGTATCCGGTACCGATTTTACGGTCGGATGAATTGCAGATCAACTTTATGCACGAGATGCAATGCAATGATGGCAATAATAGTCGGCCAATCAGTTACAGTTTTCAGGCGTTCGATTTGCAGTTCACAGATCAGGATAAACCTAGAGCTGCGCTAGAAACCGGCTGCCGAAATAAACCGGATTTCCAAACCGGTCGGCTGACCATACCGGCTCGTACTTTACCATACGGGCGTTTCCAGGTCGAAATCGAAGCCGATGTCAGTGGTATTGAGGGAGTGAATTTGCATCGATCGCTTTTCTACGACGTTCGCCGGTCACCCCTGAAAGCCTTTTTGACGGGCGGAAAAAACTATTTCGTCTATTTATCTGAAAATGACACCCACCTGATCGATCTTTATCGAGACACCAACGATCCTGATGTCGATCTTTACAACATGACCAATGTTAAGTATACTTTGTGGTGTCTGGGCGACTCTAGTATACGCGGAATGGACCAGTATAAAAAGCCCAGAGGAGACGTGCTCTATTTGAATGAATTTGTCACTTTTCTGGAAGTTGACCACGGTTGCTTTTATGAAAATATCACGGAGTTGCTTGAAGTAAAAAATGGTCGATTCTATTTTCCTTTGGATACATTCCACAATCGCGACCCGGTTTTTCGGTAAAAGTTTTATAGTAATTTTTTGTTTTTTTTAATCGGACTAGGTAAAGATTTTTTAGTCCAAAATTTTGGAACTGGTGTTGGATCAAAATGACTCAACTTAGTTAAATACTTTAGTTTTTAGCAGCTTAAATTTATCATTTTTATGCTGTGTTTTTTAGCTAATTAAAACTAAAGACTAACTAAGACCTCTACGTTTCCATTAGGCTTGAAGCCAACTAAAGTCTGACTAAAAATAAACCATGGAAGTTCGTTACGAAAAGATCATATTTCAGCAGTCAAGGGTACATACATCGAGTAGCTGCTACCTATGTATTTTCTCTATGATTCTGTGCCGTTAAGGCAGCAGTTTCGTTAGGTCCCCACTTTGCATTAAAACTCTGACAACACTTACGTCCCATTAAGGCCGCAGCTGTTTCGTTAGAGCCACAGTGCGTCCCGTTAGGTCCACCGTTTGTGCATGTCACACCATATTTAACAATTATTACGATACATATGTGTGCTAATTTTCAGTTCCGATAACCTTACCTGCTGTTAAATTTATAACAGTTCATAGAGAAGGTCGAATGTCATATTTATTTCCCTGTGAGTCAAAACTAGTATTATCTTCGTATTATACAATTAAACATGCCTTAACGCTACAAATGTGGCCTTAACAAAACACACAAAATTAATTAACGAGGACGATGACTTAACGGGACGATTTTAATCCTGATTAAATTTCGTGTGGCCTTAACGGGACACAGCCTTCTCTATCTATGTTTTAATTGTTTTGATGAATTTATTGACAAAATTTTTCAGAGTTCATTTCACGAAGGAAGGCAGACAAGCTTGGTTTGAGCAGCAGATGCACATCAGAGACGTACGACCGCTCAGTGGCAATTTAGCTGCCTTGGCACAAGCCGCAAAACAATTGGAAAACGTATGTAGACCTTAGGAAGTAACTGATTCGATGAAACATAAACCGCTTTTAGGTTTCGCTAGTGTGAGACAGTGTCAATTGAAGCAACATTTTGACTGAGAGGGTTAACCGGCAAATCATTTTTTTGAACTGGCAGTGATATTTCTTGGTCTAAAAAAGTAATATTAGCTAAATACATGTTTGTTCGACTTTTTGTGTAGAAAAACAGCTGCATGTAGAAATTGCATAGTTAAAAACGAAATATAAAAATAAGAAACAAACAAAAAAGGTATAAAGTAAGCTGCACACTGCATTAAAATAAAGTCTAACAAAAAACTCTGGAACCCTGAGACAAAAAGAAGCACGCGATTTCATTACAAAAAGAACAAATTGCAAGCGTCAAGAGTACAGCGAGTGGTCACAAAAATTGCGACAGTTTTGGCTCAGGGTTCAGCATTTTCTGGTCAGACTTTAGTTCAATGTTTTAGCTAAAACGGTCTGGCGGCGACAAGTCTGGTTTGTTGAACAGCATGATCGGTCTTCTGGAAGGATCTGTGGACGAGGTGAAGACGGTGGAGGAATTGGAAATCACATCCAATATTCTCAATACCGTCTCGGACGATGCTGATTTGTTGGAGGTCGATAATCAGGTAAACAGACAACATTGAAGTGCGAGGTGCTTTGAGGGTCAATTCATGCGTACAGGCGTTTGTCCTTTCAGCCGGCAAAATTACGAAATAATGAGTACCGTATTTCCTCGAATAAAGACCCGGGGGCTTTATTCAAGACGCGGGTTATATTCAAGGCAGAGGCTTTATTTTTTTGTGAAGGTCCAAACGGGGGTTTTATTCAAGGAGGGGGTTTTATAATTTCGTGAGTGGCTTGACGGGGGCTTTATTCGAGACAGGGGCTTTATTCAAGACAGGGGCTTTATTCGAAGTAATACGGTAATGACGTCACAAGTTCATCTTATACACCGTTAGTAGAGTGGTTGTTTGGTAAATAGCACAGGCGGAACGGACGGTCGATTTATACTTACAGTCGTATGTAGTATATACGTTCAGCCGACAAATTGACAAAATAATGGCGTCACATCCGCTGGCTGATCCACTGCACTAGGCTGCTAGTGACGTAATTCTGCAGGCTGAACGGACGTACGGTTGTAAGTATGAATTTACCCTAATTGTACCAAAAGTTTTTCTTATTGGCATAAACTCAGACAAAATGACCAAATAACCTTACGTCTATTTTAAACACGTTGGTGATGTCACGTGATCTCTAGTCAAGCTCAAACTATTTGACCTCAGGTTAGACAAAAAACAAAAAAATGCTCACAAATTTACTAAAACTAGACGCTGAACAGGCTACTGTCTTATTTTAATCAGTTTAAAACTCTAAGACTGCCATTCGTTAACCCTCTTGAGTACACACTAATGAAATATTTGACTTTTGACCTTATCCTTAAAATTGGCAAATAATTGACCAAATTTAGATTCATAGGTACATAGTTTTGTGATTATCCAGATGTTTTTTTAGGAGAAAGCGACGAACAGCGCTGATGCGATGGCTGGCAGCATCAACCAGTTGAGATCTAGCGACAGAGAAGCCATGCGAGTCGCCACTGGTATGCCCGGTTCATACTTGTCCTTAAAGTCAGCTGCATACTTGTCCTTAAGAACATAGGGACAAGGACAAAAACAAAGACAAAATTCTAGCAGCTATCATGAAGCATTGATAGAATCGTTTTGTATTGTTTTTTGCGTTCAAGATCGACTTCAACTTTTTCTTTCCGTACAAAATTGGCTCATTTGGTCATTTAGTTTTTATGCATCTGTCTAAGGACAAAACGATTGGGACAAGGAAAAGGACGAGTATGAACCGGGCTTAAGTTTACATTTGTCCTTAGGTGTTCACAATATGTAGTTCTCAAAGTGATAGAGTAGAGATTTTGACGATTTCTACCATAAGATTTTAGTAAAAGCGCTTTTTCAGAGTTGTTTCAATTTCAACTTTTCACGTAACGAAGTGACATCATTTTATGACACTAAGTGAAAAAATGCACAGTGATATCGTAGTCAGCTTAGCAAAAGTGCAGGCTAACTATTGCGTTGTTAATCAAATAAAAGTATATCCTATTCCTTAAATCTAATTTTAAAGACTAAACTCAAACCCATTTCACACGGGCCACATTTTAAGGCACATCGCATGGGACGCCGCATGCGATATCCCATGCAACAATTTGTGCCCTCGTGTGAAATGGGCTTCAGTTAGAGAGAGATTTCATTTTGTTTTAGAGCTGTTGGCGAGTATGGGTGGAATGATAAAGAAGGGTATCGACAGCGAGGCAGAAAAATGGTCAGCCACGGACGCTCGAGAACCAAAAAAACCAAAAAATGAAACCGAACTGATAAAAAGTTTCGAAAAGGACAAATATGACGGTTTCTTTTTGCCCGAAGAACGATTGACGCTGCAGCCAATCTGGGATAAGGAAACTAAAAAGAAGGTACTTTTTCATTGTCAAGAAAAAGAGGTGGATTGTTACTAGACAACATCAACAACGGAATGACCCAAAGGGGTTTCGAAACACCCATCTCTGAATCTGCGCTTTAGTTTTTGAGCTACTGGGCCAATGCTGAGCTGTCATTAGTTCCTTTGAGTACCTAGCATATCATACTTGTACATAGTTTCATACTAGCTTTTTAGCATTGTATCTAATTAGGGTTGGGATACATACGGAAGGGTCGATACCTAATCGGACGTACCTACTATTTCTTCATACCATTACTACTATACTATGCTCTGGGGAGTAGAAACCCCCTATCCAATATGTGCATTTGTGGCTACAAATATGAATTGAGCCTAATGTTTTATATTTTACTGAGAATAAACAAGCATGAATCTCGTTGTGTACATAATTTGCTAGTATAATAAAATAGTATTACAGTTACTGTCGTTAAGATAAAATTACACAATTACACAATTATACTACAATTACACTAATCAAAGTAATTTTAGTAAAATTAGTAATTACTTAATTACGCTTACGCTAGTTACACTTGTGTTTCAGAAAGCCCAGGTGGGACAAGGAACACTGAAAACATCGGACACATTGGCGAACTCTTTGTCGGAACGAAACAAAAAGGAAACTAAGGGCCAAGTGAAAACTGTTCAGGGGAAGGGGATGGAACTGAAGGTAAAATTAGTGCCTTATTTATTAGTGGATTTAACGGATCAGATTATATGGATCAGATTTAACGGGTCTTTTCCATTATTCTTCAATTTGAAATAATTTCTAACCTTGAATTGACATAAATTTTGAGATTTACTGACGCAATTTTTACAATTTTGCCACTAATTGACTTTCCTATGACCAATACCTTCACACTATTAAGAAATTTTGAAATTTCAAAAAAAATTTTAATAATTCAAAATTTTTGAAGTGAACCGCAGCTATTATATGGTCGATATTAAGTATTCCATTAGTAAAGAATATTCAAGTTTTATGTCCAATTCATAAAATACAATAAACCTATCAGATAATTGCAATAAAGCTACCAGATTAATACTTGCCTAGCCAATAGTTCACGATACTGTCTGTGAAGCCATCCACAATTCGGCCTTACCAAGCGCTTACTGATTATTAACCCTTTCCCGCATACTGTTACATCAGAATCAAAATTGCACTGTCTTACACTAGTAAAACCTGTCGGCTTTATGTTTCACAGAATCTGTTACTTCACAAGGATGCCTTAGGTATCCGAGCGAAGCGAGCCGGTGGCCAAGTGGCTAGGCGTGACAGTCCTGCCACAAAGCTGTCCCTGTGACGCAGGTTCCGTCAGTGGTGACGGAACCAAAATATTGGATGAAACCAAAATCCAGCCAATGACTGAACTTTGTGCATTTTTGAACTTTTATGCAGCAAACGGTTAATAGTTGGTTGCCAATCTGGCTGCCGGTTGCTCAACTTGACAAGTCTTACAGTTGTAACAATTATTGTAAGTGCAAAATCAGTTGATTCGTAATGAATTATGATGAATTTGTAACTGGTTGCCGTTTACAGACCTGCTACGCAGACCCAGCCTCGGTTGCCGAAAACGACACGATAATGAGCAACCCCAAGGCAGCCATCAATGTGCCCAGGGGTCTGGTCAAAGTCTCGGCAAACGATTTCGTCCACACCAAATTTCTGGTCTCTGAGTCTAACCCACACGGCTACGACAATGCCAGCATTGTTATACAGTCGCCTGTGGTTAGGTTAGTGGCACAATGCTGAGGAGGGTCGATTCATACTTACAGCCATATGTCCGTTCAGCTGATGAATTACCACATATTTAGTTTATTTATTATTTTTATAGCTTTTTTAATTTTACAGCTGAAACGCTATACGGCTGTTCAGTATGGTCCGAACCTTGGAAGTTTGGTTTTGAAACCAACCTTTAATAGGTTATTTTTCTGGGGAATTCCCATTTCTGTTTAATGAACTGCACTTATCATATCATAGGATATCAGACTAAATCTATTTTGATTTTGATTTTGATCTTAAAATTACAGAATTTCCCTTTCTACCTAATTTTTGACAATGCTTTACAATAACTGTATGAAATTTACTTTGTCTTTTTACTTTTTTACACAACAAGTAATTTTTTTAATACAAATTTTGTTCTGGCGTTTAGTAAATCAGGGTCAAATTTTGATTTTAATTTTTTTTAGCTTGAAATTCGAAGACCGAACTGGGCAGGAAATACCGGTGCACGACACGACGGAGCCCATTTCTGTGTTCGTGGAAACCCGTGGGGGAATTCCCAGGCTGATGCATTATAAATTCTATCCTACGGCTGCTATAATGAACGTCCATTCCATCAAGGTAGAAGGATTAAGTTGATATTAGAATCTATTTAGAATTTAATTTAACTACATTAGATTAAAGGATTATTTAAAAGCATCGTTTCTACTTTCTAGTTTAGTGAAGTTCCTTCAGTTGGCAACTTGTTGCTAAGGGGCAGTTCACAAATTCTGATTAACTCTATTAGATTAACTGAATTAACTACAATAACTCGACATAGAATTTAAATATTTTTTCCAAGAATTTGCGCGTTCATGCAGTTGGCACAGAAGAGCTTCTGTGTTTAATTTAAAAAAGGTCGAATTCCCTATGTGTTGAGTTATTCCAGTTAATTCAGTTAATCTAATCCAGTTAATCCGAATTCGTGAACGGACCCTAAGAAAACTTGGGAAGATACCTTCCTCGCCATGTGAAGAAAAAGACGGGAATTCTTACTAGACAGTAGGGCAAAAAAGTCAAACCATTTTCATTTAAGTTAAAGTTAAAGTTAAAGTAAAGGCCATTGCTTCAATTTAAGTTAAAGTTACAGTTAAAGTAAGGCTCAGGCATCAATGTAAGTTAAAGTTAAAGTAAGCCGAAAATCAATGACTTTTATATAACTTTTTTAAAATAACTTTAATTTAACGTTAAAGTAAGGTTGTTTTTATTTAAGTTAAAGTTACAGTTAAAGAAAGACCTTTAACTTTTTTTGGAGTTAAAGTTAAAGTTAAAGTAAGACCCCTACTTTTTTTAATTTCAGTTAAAGTTAAAGTTTAACTTTTTTGCCCTACAGACAGCATCAGCATCGGAATGACGCAGGGTGTAATCGAACCGCTCATCATTAAATACATATAAACATTAGCTTTAATATCATTTGAGCTACTGCGACCTCATATTTTGGAATACATAGAGACAGTCTTAGCTCAGTCTTGCTAAACCCAACTTAACGGTAACATTCTAACCTGTGTAAAACATGTCCAATTGTTCGTTACGATTCTGTAAATTACTGAAATAGAACGCCTTAGACTGGTCTTAACGTTAAACTGCCTTTATGCATTCCACTCATATGTAGTATTGATGTCTATTTTCTCAGGTTTACTATGCCAATTCTTCGGTTCACATCACAGTGTTGCCTGAAGCGCCCGCTGCTGAAACCTATGAAGTTTTTGTACGTCATGGTGCACCACCCACTATGCAAGGTAAATTTGAATTGGTGTAGTCAACTTTGTGGTCAGTTATTAAGTAATTAATTAAGTAAACTAAGTAATTAATAAATTAATTAAGTAAAATAATCCTCAATCGATTTAAGAAGTTCGTTAAAAGTTAGATGTACTTATCTAAATTTATACGGCGATTTGTTGTTAACTACACTTCTTATGAATTACTAATTCAGTCCTAATTTTTAAAAAGGTAAGTATCCCGAAATGGCTAAGAAACTTAGTTCTATTAAGTGCAGCTCGTTCTATTTATACTTATAACCTTATATTTGTTCAACAAAAGTACGAGAAAGTTATGCCTCAAGCAGACAGATTTATTGTTATTAGTGACGTGATTGTTTCGTAATTTTGCCGGCTGAACGGACTTACGACTGTAACTATTAATCGACCCGTAACCTTAAACCTTCTGGGTCCTTCCTTTTCAGAACACGACTGGAACACGACGGTGCCTTTACCGGACGAAGCTTTGGACTTTGGTCCGTTCGAGTCCGAATTCAATGCGAGCAATGTGAACGCCTCTGAGCGGTTTGTCCTGAGACACACCATTATGATACCACAGGAAGTGACTATACCCGGAGTCTATTATATTGGCGTTATTCCTTATGGTATGGTCATGGTGGTGTGTAGAGGATTTGTGGTGTTTTTAAGAAGAAGGAAGGATTTGAACTGCCTATCTCTGAATCTGCAAAACAGGCGCTTTAGAATTTGAGCTACTGAGCCAATACTCAGTTGTCGTTAATCTTTTTTAAACACCTACTTAACGGCTCTTACTTCGCACTGGAATAAATTTTGTTTTAGCAACAAAATTAATTGAGACCTACAATACTTGTCATATGACTGTAATACGTGCAACATCACATAATAGTACTGTCATACTTGCACATAATATCAAATATTAGTGATAATTGTATAATCGGAGACTACTGTAATACTTGTAAGTTATATCTACTTTTAATATATTTCTAGTTAAAGATGTTAACTTATGCCCTTATTGTAGGCAACACAAAAACATGAGTAACTTTTTAATATATACTCTGGGCAATATATTTATTATCGTTTTACTATCCCATAGTTGTATTTACAATCTGCAGCCTACAGTGTCATACTCTTCCCATTATGTACTCTTGATTAAAATGCTGGTTGTTCAGGCTTTCGATTCAACGCTACTCTGGCCAATTTGACTGACCCAGACGAAATCGCCTTGTGGGAGACTGAGTACAATTTTCGGGTGTTCACCTCTGGGTGTCGGTTTTGGAATGAGTCAAAGGCAACCTGGGATAGTTCCGGTTGCAGGGTACGGATTAAATATATTAATATTATCGGATTAGACGAGTTAATTTTAATCCGACTAAACGCTTAAGTGGCTGTCACAAAATTTTCGTTACTAAAATTTAGCGATAGGTACTTATTTATGCTTTGCGGCTTTTCCCAGAAATGTGACATCGTTGTGCTCAGTTAATACCTACTTCGTGATTTGTGTTTTGTGTTTTCGTTTTTTTTGTGTTTTATGCTTTCGCGGTTTATACTTCGAGATTTGTGTTATTTTGAGTTTGAGTTATTTGGGTTATTGGCTTAACTACAATTAATCTAATCCGCTTAATCCATCTATTAGAATATTATTTGTAATTTCAGGTTGGACCCTTGACCACCGCACAGCGCACTCAATGCATTTGCAACCACTTGACCATGTTTGGTGCTGATTTTTACGTACCGCCAAATACAATTGATTTCAGCACAGTTTTCCAGAAATTCGCTAAATTAGGTGAAATACCTAAGAGTTCAGTTGTATAGATTAGTTTAGTAGTTTTAACTGACCAAAGTTAGACAAACGGTATTGTATGATACTATATGTTCTGTTCAAAATGATGTAAAGGCCTATTCACACGAGGGCGCATGAGCGGGCGCATTGCATGGCGTACACCATGGAGCAAAATGCGCCCTCGTGTGAATAGGCCTTTAAGTGGATTAATTTATATTAATGGTTCCTACACAAACGGTGAACGATATAAGAACACAAAACTTCCGTAAATTATGTTTCAATTTTAAATCCACACTCCACCATAAAGCCTGTTTCACACGATGGGGAAAACGCGTGGGGTGCCCCTTGGGGCACCCCATGTGGTGTCACATGGTGCCACATGATGCCCCTCGGGGTGCCCCGAGGGGCACCATGTGGCATCGTGTGACACCCCATGGGGTGCCCCGAGGGGCACCATGTGGCATCGTGTGACACCCCATGGGGTGCCCCGAGGGGCACCATGTGGCATCGTGTGACACCCCATGGGGTGCCCCGAGGGGCACCATGTGGCACCATGTGGCATCGTGTGACACCCCATGGGGTGCCCCACGTGGGGAAAATCCATATCGCTCGCCGTGCGTTTTTCCATGTGGCACCACATGCGACAGCCAATTAGTAAGCACTGTTGATGATCACGTGACTTTATAAAAATGCTTAAAGGACAACTTTAGGGCTTAAACTCAATCATTTGAGTTAATTCTTTCACATTTGGTTAGTCTATTACGGCGTTTACTAATACGTAGCTCATGAATTATATTTAAGTAAGCTACAAAATTGAAATAATTTTTATAAATTCTTACACGTAATTTATGCCCAAGGCACATATCACATATGTCAAAATTCAATGTAATACCTTCGTAAATACTTAGTATTTTGACCGTTTGCGCGCCTAAAAATTCAAACTCCCGCGCGTTCATGCCCCATCGTGTGAATACGTTACCCCAGGGGAATCCCCGGGGGACACCACACGGTGCCACATGGTGCCCCTCGGGGCACCCCATGGGGTGTCACACGATGCCACATGGTGCCCCTAGGGGCACCCCATGGGGTGTCACACGGTGCCACATGGTACCCCGCGGGGCACCCCATGGGGTGTCACACGATGCCACTTGATGCCCCACGGGGCACCCCTTGGGGTGTCACATGGGGTGCCACACGTGGGGATTCCCCACGTTTTTCCCCATCGTGTGAAACAGGCTTAACAGAAATAATCAGTGGAGGTAGCTGTTAACCTTTCAAGTTAGTATGCTTTTATCAACTAATTAGTTATTGATTAATTCAATTTTTTAGGCGAAAATGCAGCTGTTTTTTCGTTCGTCGTCTGTTCTTTGGTTCTGTACGTAGCCATCGTCATTTGGGCTCGACGCAAAGACAAAACCGATTTGCTGAAAGTTTGTATTTGCTAGCTCTCAAGTCTACCTTTTTTTAGCTGACTGTTGACTTATTAATTTGCCCTTTTAGTGGAAATTTTGCGCTAATTTCCAATTGAAAGAAAGATTTTATGATCACTTTATGTGTGATACAGTAACAAGCGATTTAGTGAAAATGTATATATGTACAATATGTAGATTATAGCAGCTTGCTTTACACTCTAATTATATACATTTTTGTTATCCGTAAACTTTCTGAACAATCGCTAAATTTAGTAATGATATTTATATTTGTTTTTTTAGTGGGGCGCCCTACCTTTGACCGATAACCTTATCACGGATCATTATCACTATTTGGTGCACGTCACTACTTGTACGTGGCTAATTTATTGTTTCTAGAGAAAGAGTAATTGATATACTTTTTATGAATGATTAGACTGAACATGTAGTCAGACTAATTGCAGTTTTAATGCTACGATGCTACTGTAAAGGCCGTAAAGCCCGGTTCACACAGACTTTATTTTTTACTTTTGACTTTATACTCTTTACTTAGACCTTTAGACTGTTAAAGCATTCTGATTGGTTGATTGCAAAATTAAAAAGTAAAAAAAGTAGACCAAAACTAAAAAGTACGTCTGTGTGATCCGGGCCTATTTGCGCCGACGTCGAAAAGGTTAAACCACTACACCTCTTATGTACCAGCTTTTAAGTCTGATTGTAGGTTCTAAATTTCATTCACGGCGTTTAGCCCGAAATACATGTTCTATTCTATGCATAAAAGTTTTATGAATAATGACCCAGGAATGTAGTTTTTGCAACATCTGTGTGTACTATGAACGTAATATCTCCTAAATATATAAATATAAGAAAGTTTTTCTTTTTAGTTAAAAACAATTAAATACAGGTACGCGTACGACTAATCATACTAAAACATTTTACTAAATGAGAAGCTTATGTGGCTTTTCAGCACCTTATTTCAAGTGTGCTACGCAAAATCTACACGCTGATTGGCTGTTTTTATTTCAGCAATGGGAGCGGCGTCCGGTACTGGCAGTCGCGTTAGTTGTGTGATTACGGGTGACTACGGCGAGACCGGAGTCAGAATTTTGGATGACGGAAAACGAAAAGTTAGCTGAAAAAATGTTCTAAAATACTTGGTCTAGAACGTTCTATTCAATTGAAACAGAACATAGCAATGAAATTTATGTATCTTTCCGGTCACGTGTTAGACTTGGACTCGGTATGTGAAACACCTTTTGCGAATTCCACCCTTTGTGACAACAAACGGATTAAAACTCTTGGTTGGCTGGCTTATAAAGTTTTCTGGCCCTCATTTACAACATATATTCTTGAGTGATTAATCTTTAGTCTTTGTAGAACGCTATTACGGTTACGTTATCTCTACCGTAGGCAACGTTGAAAGTCTGCTACGATTTGATTGGCTGATGACTAGTAATGGCTACTAATCCGGTTCGTATAAGACTTTTGTTTTTTTATTTTTGATTCACATATGTTTTCGATCAGATTTTGACCGCATGTTTTTCAGAATTTCAGCGGCGGTGGGACCAGCAGTTTCATCCTAAGCTGTGGCTCCCCCCTCGGCCCATTGACCTACGTCCGTGTCTGGCACGACAATTCTGGCAAGGGCTCTGAGGCCTCGTGGCACCTGTCTCACATCATTGTTCAAGACGTGCAGACGGGAGAACGGTAGGGTTGGGGTCGATTCATACTTACAGCCGTATGTCCGTTTGGCGGGAAAACAGTGAAAGCAGGAGTACATAATGGCTCACCCTATAGCTAGAGATTCCAAGAGGTTTGCGGAGATTGACGAGCGCAGTAGCTGACAAGTATTTGTAGATCGACAGAAGAGTGTATTGTTTCTACTATAGAGTACAGGTTCTATCAAGAGTACATAATAGCGTCTCACTCTATATAGAAGAAGAGTGAGACACTCTAGCCGATTGTAAATGAATAAAGAGTTATTAACCTTTTATCCTTATCCCGTTTATGATTGGAGCACGTGCACAGGCGTCTGGCCAATCAGAGAATAGGAGCTCGCATCTGCTTGGCCAGCCACATGTTGCACAGAATGTCAACATGTAGCCTGAAAACGACCAGCACATCTGCCTGTGCTTGAACACAGGCAGGCTGGAGAGTGTCTCACTCTTCTTCTATTGTCAAGTTTATGCCTCGCTAGGTATAGCCTCTAAGGCTTCAGGTAGATTCCCTAGATCCGAGACCGAAGTGTGACTCCCCTGACTAAAAGGTAGGGCATACGTCGCTCACTAAGCCTGGAAAATACGTAAAACTGAGATCTACGCTAAGCCTACGCTACCTGACCTGAAAACACAGTGAAAACCCACAGAAAACCGTTGTGAATATTATTTATTAAAGAGAACAGGGCATTTGGGGGCAGATACAAATAGCAGGGGCAAATTATAAAAACGACAGGCCGCAGCCGAAAAACACAGCCAACCACCTCTGAAATTCGTAACAAAACTGAGCCGCCTTTGAGCCAAACACTTTACATCAATTTATCAAATGTGAATACGTTGAACCTAGAGAAAGGGGTGTATCTGCATTTATACATAACTAGTAATTATAACAAATATTAACAGAGCAATTAGAATTTCAAATCACAAAATCAAACTAAATTAAACTACTAATCAAAGACAAAACAAATACAAAACAGGTTACTAGTCCACACGAACGGAAAAACAGAACAAAAATGTTAAAGCACATATGATTAATACCCGAATTATAAATTTGGAATAATTGGAAGCGAGCATGGGTTTAGGTGTGTGTAAAATGAAAACCATTAGAGTCTTTTTAAAATCGGTCGAGGTTTTTACCTTGACCCTCCCTCTCTCTCCGATGAGCAAAAATAAAGCTACAGTATAAGACAGATCAAAGATCGGAAGAGGGGTCGGATCCCGGCAGGAAAACCTTGAGTGAAAACGCATGCTCGCTTTTGCATACATATTATATTAAGCTACAGATTATATAATAAGATACCAAATTTTTCCATTGCTATTCTAAATTTAGGTTCTAAATTATAGTCGTGCGCTTGTACTGTTTGTAATTTACCCGTACGGTGCGTTTGTTTCATTAATAAATAAAAGATTTGTTTGGTCTTTGGGTTTTTATCCGTAGTTTATAAGATTCTATATGTTATAAACGTGGTCTTTATCACTTCTAGGCCGACCATAGGTGTAAGTGTAGCCCCATACGGCAGGTATACTCCATGCCTTGGTGGCCTCTGCCATATTCGCCCCAAACCGGCGGCGGATGATACATAACCTGAATTGCAGGTAACACCTTTTATGGCCATTTTTGGAAATTCCGTATCAAGAGTTCAAACTACGTCAAACTCATAATTTCGTTTTATAGATGGCCCCTACGGCCTTATTTAAAATGCCAAAAGCATACGTACCATTTTGAAATTGCGCACTATTGTTAACAATACAAAAGAAAGGTCAGATAAGGTTACTGTAATGTAGGGCAAAAAAGTTAAACTTTAACTTTAACTGAATTTAAAAAAGTTAGGGGTCTTACTTTAACTTTAACTTTAATTTCAAAAAAAGTTAGAGGTCTTACTTTAACTGTAACTTTAACTTAAATTAAAACAACCTTACTTTAACTTTAAATTAAAGTTATTTTAAAAAAGTTATATAAAAGTCATTGATTTTTGGCTTACTTTAACTTTAACTTAAATTGAAGCAATGGCCTTTACTTTAACTTTAACTTTAACTCAAATGAAAATGGTTTGACTTTTTTGCCCTACTGTAATGTCGAATTGCAAGAAAAGATTGTCAAAGCTTTGCATGAGTAAGAAAGAAACAGAATTTAAACAAAAGACAATTTGAGCACACAATACATTACAAATTGAGCATTTTCAAGACAGCAATAGTAAAAATTATACAGTATTGTAAGACTTCTCGCATTAATAACAGTTACTAAAATAAGGCAAAAATATTATGGCAGATTAAAGCATTAATCACAGTATTAATAAAAAAAATCAAATCATAAAACACATACATACACGGTAACACATACATACACTCCACAGATAAGCATACATACACCACACAAAACACTGATTCCAATAATAATTAGTAGTATTGATCCTCCTCCTGTACACATTACCATCTTACGTCAATACTTGAAGGCAGAACCAGATTAGATTTGATTGTACAGGGATCAGATTGGTTCAGTTATATCAAAATTATTGTTATTCATTTCAGTATTGCTATCTTCCAAGAACACCAACACAAATTTTACAAGAAAATGACAGAAGCAAAGAAAACAGGCAAACAGACAAAAAAAACAAAACAAGACTAACCGAAATCAGCTAATAAACAAAACAAAACACAGTACCAAACTACATCGAATAACCTAAACACAACTTCCAGTTAACATATCAACACAAACAAAACAATCAAAACATAACAAAACTGTGCCGCCTTTGAGCCCAGCACTTTACATCAATTTATCAAATGTGAATACGTTGAACGTTTGTTATTGTAAAAACTTCGTTAGACATAATTTTAACCTTTATAAACACGCTATTCACATTAACCACATTTTTTAGACATACTCCACACTATATAGAGTGAGACGCTATTATGTACTCTTGGTTCTATCTAGCTGTTAATATTTTACATTGATATTTACACTTGTAAGAAAGTAATTATGTACTCTTGGTGAGAGTTTTGTATACAAAACATAGGGAGACATAAAAGGAGCCTATGTTACTTTTAATTTTGAAACAGCTTAGCTCATGAGGCTTCATGAATAAAGTATTCCCTTATGGTAACATGTTGTACATGAGAAATAGGGTCTACGAGCCTTAAAGAATGTGGTCTAGTGGTTAGCATTCCTGTCTTCGACGCAAGTGGCCCGGCTTCAAAACCAGCCGTACATTAACTTGCATAAAACTGCTGTTTCAGAACCCTATTCATAGGAAACTGCTGGTTAGCCGTGGAAGAAGGCGACGGAAAGCTGGACCGACTTTTGCCGGCTGTCGACGCAAATGACACGTCAAACGCGGCATATCTGTTCAACCTGAGCATGAGAAAGAAGTTGACCAATGATCACCTTTGGCTGTCTGTCCTGTGGCGACCTGAAAAGTAGGTTGAGGGTCGATTCATACTTACAGCCGTATGTCCGTTTATCCTGGAAAATGTGGAATAATCACATTATATGCTGATCTTTATCTGATGAGAGGGGTTATAATTTGGTACGGACAAAAAACTGTAACTATGATGGACTTCAAGAAGCCATAGTCAGTCAGAGATTTTTTGTGATTATGTGCTTAACGCTTCTGTTTTTGTTGTTTCTGTGCTTTAAGTTTAACATACGTTTTGGGTTTGGTTTTGGTTTAACAACGCAATTTAGGTTGATTCCTTGGTCAGTTATTGCTGGTTCGTACCAGAAAGACAAGAAATAAGGATTCAGCCAATCTGATTGGTCCGTTCCCACCAGAGAATTAAAAAATAAGGATTCAGCCAATCTGATCAATCCGTTCCCACCAGAGAAATAAGAAAACGGTATTCAGCCAATCTGATTGGTCCGTTCCCACGAGAGAATCAAGAAACAAGGAGTCAGCCAATCTGACTGGTCCTATCTCACCGGAAAAAAAAGAAATAAGGATTGAGCCAATCTGATTGGTCCGTTGCTGTCACAGCTGCATTCTAATTGGTTCATCTGTTGTTTTCAGGTCTCATTTCACTCGCGTGCAGCGTATCTCGTGCTGTATGAGTTTGGTATTCTGTACGATGATAGCCAATGCAATGTTTTACAAGGCTGCCGACAAAAACACAGGATCTCACAGCAAAATTGCGGTTAGAATCTACAGTACTGTGCAAAAAAGTTCCCTGTTCGTCGGCGTACGACGAGCTTCATCCGTCGCGAAAAGTGACCAAGGTTGGCCGGAAAATGGCAAACAAGAATTTTTTCAAAAAGTGCTCCAAAACACATTTTTAATGTAAAAATGTAAAAAATTGAAAATTTTTTGTTCGTCACTTTCCGGCCACCGTACGTCACTTTTCGCGAACGACGAAGCTCGTTGTACGCCGATGAACAGGGAACTTTTTTACGCGCAGTACTGTACACACTTATGCAACTTTATTAGTTTTGTTAACTAATAACAGTCTACTTAAAACTTTTAGAATAAAATAAAAAAAGCTTGGAAGCGTCTTTTATGCGAGTTCGACTTGGCACAACGTAGACTGGGTTTTAGTTGAGCACGTTGGTGAATTTTAATTTTTAAATAATAGTGGATTTTTTCAACCCTTTCACTCCAATCCTAATCTAAAGTCTGACCAAAAATGCTGGACCCTGAGACTAAGACTAAGACTAGTCGATTTCATTATGAAAAGAACAAATTTTGAGCATCAACAGGACAGCGAGTAGTCACAAATAGGGTTGTTTCAATTATTTCATTTAATCATTGAAACCCACTTTCAATTTCAATTTCAATATCAATTATAAATTGATATTGAAATTGAAAATAATTTTCCTAAAAATTGATAATGGTATTGAAATTGAAAATAATTTGGTCAAAAATTGATAATGGTATTGAAATTGAAATTGAAACTATACTTTCAATTTCAATATCAACTATGCTGGGCTGGTTGACTTCACAGCATGTCTGTTGCTGGAACGAAGTCTTGTCTGTATGCCTGTTTGTGCATGTAGCATGTGTTGGTAAGCAGCCATGATTGAAACGTAATTTATATTGAAATTGTCTAATTTCAATTATCATTTTCAATTGAGCGTACGTCTCTTTATTATCAGCTTGAACCTGTGTTATTGTAAACACATTACGATTTCCTTAAATACCTTTGTTAATACACTGTCAATAGATTGGACTCAGTTTGGTCCGTAGTATATGCGAGAAATCATTACGCAACCTGAGAAGCTTTATTTTGTGTTCTAGGTTGGACCCTTTCGGTTTTCAGCCCAAGAGTTGTACGTGTCCTTCATTTCAACTCTGGTAGTTCTACCTGTGAACGTCATTCAAGTTTTGCTGTTCCAAAAAGCCAGGCCAAAGAATGGTCCGAAAAAATTTGGACGCTACCAGCGGAAAAGCAGGTTATTAAAAAACAGTTAATTTTTAAACAATTTTCATAACTGTTATTTTGGTAAGGACCGATTATTACTTTCAGCACGTAAATTTAGCTGTCAATAAATTATTATTAATTATTATTAAATAATCACGTTTCTTGATTTTAAATATGTGGTGCTGAGATTATTTTCATAGTTTTTTCGGCTAAAAAAAACAAAATGTCTGTAAGCATGAATAGATACTTACGATAATGATTAGGAATAAGTAAACAGTTGCAAAATCGGTGAAAAAAAGACACGGACGAATTTTTTTATGGTTCCCAAAGTGGTTTTACATTCACTGATTTCTACGGTCATGGGAACCCGAAAATCAATTAAATTGTTAAATTTCATTGCTATTATTTTTGGTTAGGATGGTTACTTTTCGCTAAGGATGAAGCTCGTCGGGCGCCGACCAAATGGTAATTTTTTGCATAACTGAAATTCTTGCTTTTTAGATGGCTGAAGAAACCCGAAATTTCTGGCAAGGCGAGTCAGTCTACCAAAATGACCAGTTTCTATAACAACGTGGTGGAAGGGGTCAAGGGTCATTTTGAGAAGAAAGTAGAAGATGAAGACGAGACTGTGTAAGCTAATAGTAAAGCGATAAAGTGCTTGTTCACGAGCTGAACTAGTCGGGGTTTGAATCCTACTTGACGGTATTTTATTTTTTATTTTTATTTTTTCATTTTCAAAACTCTATTTGTCATAAATTAAATTTTATTTTTAACGTTTTATAATTTAATTAACCTTATTCATTCAGTAATTCATAACACAGCAATAATTTCAGCATTCGGTTGGCACTTTTTTTAGCTGTGTAGTTAGATATGTCCAAATGGACCTGAAGTTTAAGAACCTTACGTTTATCTGCAGTGTTATCAAGCAAATAAATTTAAATCTAATCCGTTGAATCCAAAATTTTAATCCGTTTTTTTCAGAAAACGTCGGTCAAACAAGAAGAAAAGCAAGAAGCTTCCCTATTGGACCATTTATATCGGCTGGTTTTTGGTGATAATCTCCATTAGCGCTTCGGCTTTTTTCACTATCCTCTACAGTTTGGAGTGGGGGCGAGAGAGGTCCGAAGAATGGCTGTCGGCAATGCTGCTTTCGTTGGTGCAAAATATTCTGGCTGTACAGCCACTGAAGGTGAATTTAAGTCTCGATTCATACTTACAGCCGTATGTCCGTTCTGCCGACAAAATGACGAAATAATGAGCACAGATCGTTGGCTAATATACTACTGCGTGGCCTGACTAGTGACGTCATTTGACCGGCTGAACGGATATACGGATGAAAGCATGAATCAACCCTAAATTTGGTAAAGGTAACCAGCGGATAGACCTAATTATGTACTGAGGCTGTCGCATGAATGGCACAATTTATGCAATTCATTTGAACAGAAGTAAAAAAGAGAATAAGATTAAACACCTTTTGTGAATCCCAGCCAGTGTTTAGTAAACTGGTGCCTTCCATTTTTGTCGATAGATTCCACTTTTGTGTAATCGGGACGCCAACTTAAAAAAAGTCTTATCATAAATGGGACAATAATTGTAAAAGTGCAAAATTAGTTTATTCGTTTTGCTCCATATTTTTATTAGTAAAAGGGTCGATTCATACTTCAATAGGGCATACGGTCAAACGGACATAGGGCAGCCCAGACCCAGCAGGTCTCGTTTTTTTGCTGAAATTTCAGCTGAGACGTGACATACGGATGTACGGGCATACGGACAAAGTGCGATTTATACGATTAGCCGTATGTACGTTTATTCCGATGCCAATAACACAGGCTGAGTTGAACGTTAACTTTGCCGGACATACGGACAAAGTGAAACTGTGCCGTTACACACTGAACGGACTACGGCGGCAAACGAGCCATACGTGAACGGGCAAAATTATCAGACGGCTATTCCGCCGTTAATTTTGTCGGCTGGCCGTTATCCTATGCCCAAAATCCTAATTTAAATCTAATCAGTTAAATCGGCCAATCTTTGATCAACCATCTGGCAATTGTTACAATTGTAAGACTTGTAAATTGAATCACCTTTGACCCAAATATCACCGTTTAGATGTTTTTTGTGCGTATAATAAGTAAAAACAATGGTAAAACAACTAGCAAACTAGAAAGCCAACTATTGCTAGGAATAATTTAAGCAGAACTTAAAAATATAATATACCTAGATAATCTCAAGTTGAATCAGCCTTAGTGCGATTTGGATTCTCTCTTATTTGTGGTAGCTTCTCAAAAACTATAAATTACGCACTTGATTTTTGTAAATATAGAATGCTGTAGTATTTTTTGAAGGCAAAAATTGAGTGAACCCCACCGCTTAAAATAGTACTCGCGTGCTACCCACACTTCATAGGTATCCTTTTTTTATGATTTTTCATTTGTTTCTTAATAAAATTCTCAATCAACCAATACGATTAATATCGTTTTCAGTTTGTAGTGTAATATTAACATATAACATCATGCTAAGCCAAATGGTCTACACTCAATAAATTAAACCTGTTTAATTTTAAAATAATGACAAGACAGCAAGTAAGGCACATTTTTGGACTTTTTCAGTCCATGGTTCCTGAATGAGGCTTAGATATCGGTTTAGGGTCCATTCATACTTACAGAGGTATGTCCGTTCAGCCTTTCAGGTAAACCAGTTATGCAAATTGACATATGTAATGCATTTTCGGAGGTGTACTTCTATAACTGAACGGACAAACCGCCGTAAGTATGGATAGCCCGCACTATTTCAGATGGACATACCAGTTTTGGAAAATACAGACATAAATAAAAAAATTGACATAAAAACTAAACAGCAGTAGTTTTTTTCTGCAGTGACCTTAGGAACATTAGTATGTCCGACTGAAGTATGAATCACTTGTTATACTGCTCAAGCCACAATAGTTTCACTTGACCGTAAGTTTGTCCGCATTGCTGTTCATTTTTTGACAAGAAAGACGTGACTTTTTGCAGTAGTTTTTGTAGGCTAGCTTACGGACAAGTATGAACTGGGCTTAAAACATTGTTTTACTACTTCTCAACTTTAGCCAGTTGTTTTTTTCGCTGTTTCATCAGAATCTCATGTCGGGCTTCATAGTATTCGGCCTTAAACATTACGACTTTTTCCGGCTGTCGTACGACTTCTTCCATCAGACTGGCGACAAATTTGTGGCGATTTGGAGGCGCCATCCGGGCCAGCGGCGATGCGGATAATTCCAGCATTTCTCGGCGATTGAATTGCACCGGTTTTAATCCGGTTCCTGGTTCTTCAGATAAACCGGTTTTAGGGCTTTTCTCTTCCTGCAGGATTTCTGGATCTATCTCCGGTTGTGGCCCGGTTTTTGACATTTCTTCTTGGGAATGCAGAATTGGGGTATCTTCTTGTTTTACCGTTATCATTGAATCACCTCCGGCAGAGACGGTATGCACCGGTTCAATTAAACCCGTTTCGATTTCAATTTCCGGTTCCGGTTTTAAACCGGTGTTTCGTTGACATCCGGCTGCCTTATTCAGCAACATGTCGCGGTTAATCTGGATTGAATCGGTTGTTTTCTTTCGAGGAAATGGAACCGGTAAAAATTTGCCGATTTTCAGACCGGTTGTAAACCAAATTCCTCTTGGTTCCGACTCGCAACCGGTTATGGGGGTTTTCTGGGTTAAATCCGGAAAATTATGATCATCCGATACTTCCTCGATAAATTCAACAGCACTGAGCTTTTTTCTTGAAACCGTCGCGGCCCAGTTTCGAACCGGTTGTGAATTCATTCCCAGCCAATCCGAAACCGGTAAATAGGAAGCTGGCGCGCCAAATCGCAGATGGTTTTCTGTAAATATTTAATTTGTATTTATGTTTTCTAAAGTTGCAAAAAAGGTTGCGCCACTTCCTTATTTTGATGCCATGACTTCTGCGAATACTTGCTGTACTCTTGATGTTCAAAATATATTTTTTGTAACGAGATCACATGTTTCGTTTTTTGAACTGGTGCAACTCTTTTTTGTCAGACTTTACTATACAGACTTGGCTACCTGCAATCTTATCCGCATGGGTCGGAATCTCACGAGGCAGAAATAAGAAAAAAACCGGTTTAAATGGGCCTTATTTTGCAAAATAAGGAACTTGAATTCTCATTTTTTAGTTGGAACTAAAAAACATTCTTACGCCTTGAGACGGTGACTGGATGTTAACGCCTTAATTTTGATTGTTTACCTACTTTTTTCTCATCTTAGTATATATTGTAGCTTTGTCTTCATTCTTCATCCCATTGCGTTCTGAGGCGGGATTAGACCTTTGGGTTCGTTTTAAGTTTGTTTAATTACAAAATTTATGAATAAAACATTAACCAATAAATAAGTAAATGCCATAAATTTTCACAGTACTGTTTACCTTACAGTTTTCGCTACTGGAAGTGTTATTAATACTTTAACAATAAATACAAAAAATTAGACATACTGAAGTCTAACCAAAAAATGCTGAACCGTGGACAATATGAAACTCGCGATTTCAATCATTCAAGAACAAATTGCAAGCATCAAGAGTATAGCGAGCAGTCACGAAAATCACTTCACCTGTTTTGTCCCAGGGCTCAGCAATTTCTGGTCAGAATTTAGTCTTGCCTTTGCATCTCACCTTCCAACATTTGCTCTTGCAATTGTATTGGTTGGTAAGCCACTGGCAGATGCGAAGCAGGGGTACCGAAGGCAAAGGCAGACCCTGGACTCGGGGAGAGGGGTTCCTCGTACAGCTGGGGGTAGGGGTTGTAGACGGGAACCATCACCAGCTTTGGCTGGAGGGGGTTGTCAAATTGCAGTAAGGTATGCATTCGGGATATTGGTGAAGCTGAAATCAGTGGTGGATTAAATATTTGGGATTTAGCTGATTTGATTTGGATTAAATGAAATAGAAACAGTTTGTAAGCATTGTAAAAACGTAATTTACAGAAATTGGTTTGCATCTATTTGAGCAGTAATATTGGACTATATGTACTGTCACCAAGAGTACATAATAGTGTCTCACTCTTCAACCTGCCTTAGTTTTAGCGCAGACAGATGCGCTCGTAATTTCAAGGCTACATGTTGCCGTTTTGTGCAACATGTAGCCGGCCAATCAGAAGCGTGCTCCGCTTCTGATTGGCTAGACGCCTGTGCATGTGCTCCAATCAGCACGCAGGCGACCTCATGTGCTCCAATCAGCGCACTGCCCGCCATTACAGTTATTTTAGTGTTATTTTCAGTCATGATCGGTCGGTTTGGGGTGTTTTCTGTTTTTTTGCCCAGAATGATATTCTCTCTCCCTTTTTATCACCGTTTCAGCGGATTATTGTTAGTGTGCGCTGATTATAATGTGCATTGGTAAGTAAATGTGCATTACATGTGCACAGGCGTCTAGCCAATTAGAAGCGGAGCTCGCTTATGATTGACCAGCCACATGCTGCACAAAACGGCAACATGTGGCCTGAAAATGACGAGCGCATCTGCCTGCGCTAAAACAAAGGCAGGTTGAAGAAGAGTGTCTCACTCTTCTTCTAAATAATGTGAGACACTATTATGTACTCTTGCTGCTACTTTAATAATCATGTTTTTACTGTGCTATTGATTATTTTATGAATTCGAATTCATCTTGAACCAAATTAATGAAAGTCTATAAGAACTTACTTGAATTTTGACTGGCAAAGTGTAAGGTTGTTCAGATCAGAGCACGTAATCAATTCTGATTGGATGATTATCTGAGAATGTTATGGCGTCATTAAGACTGCAGAATGTTGTTGACAGAATTATTTGTGATTACTTTTGTGTCGTATGACTGCTGTTTTGGTAAATACGATTAGAGTTGATTGAACAAGTGTGATTTGAAGCATGTTCAATCTGTGGCTAAATCACAGTTATTGTTCCACCTAGAGGTGGAACATTTGTTATCGTTTTATAGAGCCACAACGGTAATTTAGGATTCTACGTATTGTATAGCCTATGTTTTCTATGTAATCCTAGCCCTGTCTGTGTCTGCTGTTTTTACGCGGCGGCCTCAGCCGCCGCGTATATACTATAGTGCAAACGCTCTATATGTTTGCACGTAGTTCATCTGTGACACTGTTCCTGTTGGCAGGTGGTTTAGTCTGGGTTTGTCTACATCTGGGTTTGTCTAAAAGTTTGATTGGCTGTTTGAATAACAGTTCACAGCCAATGGCTGCTAAGCTCCACCTACCTAGTATTCCTATTCTAGGGTTAGGCGCTATCGCGCCTACCCTGATTACAGTAAGAAAACACTGTTTAAAACTATTTGTGGTCCTTTCCATTCCTTTCCAGAAAATTTCCATCAAAAATGCTTTCGAATGATATATACATTATGGTGGTTACCTCAAACGACTAAGCTGCTATGAAGTTCCATTACATACACTTTTTGGTCCAACTATAGTTTAATCTACTCTCCATAAAATCTAAGTCTTATATTTAAATTTAAAGGGACCCTAGGATATTATTACACGCTCACAAGAAACATTTTGAACATCTCCGGGAAGGAACTATGCCCCTTTTAGGGGCAACTTGTTTTTTATTAAAAATATTGGAATGAAAAATAAATGTTTAATTGAAACTGTAGCAAAATAATCGGTTGACTGCACCAAATCAGAATAATTTAAGTCAGAGCTGAAGCTAAACTCCAATTGAATAGACTCAGTTAAATCCCAGCTAAATCGCAACTAAACCTCAGTTTTCAACTAAATGTTAAGCGCCAACTGCGCTAATCTTCATTATAGCAGTGCACTTAAGGTGGTAGTAACGTTTTCGACAGTTTTGCAGGAGTAACACTTGACAACTTACGATTAATTTTCAATCAATAATTTATAGTACGCATACTAATTTAGAAAACTTTAATTTATTATGAGATAAATGGTTGCTAAAATAGCTTGGAACAATCATTTTTAATTTTCACAGAAAATATTTTTCAGCCACTTACGACAATTTTTCGAAAATTTTATGTTTAGCTAAGCTAAAGTAGTAGCTAGTCAAAACGGCCGTTTATTCAAAAAAGAAAAAAATGACACACGGGCATGTCAAAAACCTTCAATTTAGATGCCAAAACTTATCCTTCCGCTTTTCACTTTTTGACATTACGTAACATTTATGTAACATTTCTTTTTGAACTAAAGTACATTACACAAAAGTCCGCAAAACTTGACAACTACTAAGAGGATTTTGTTCAAAATTTGGGATAAATTGGCACACATATGTGTCTACTTTATACTAAAATTTCAAAAATTTTGTTTGCTTAAATTTTGCGTTACATCAATTTCATTCACAGAAATCTGTAAAAATGTACTTCCGTGGACTAAATCTCTAGTCTCAATGTTGCAATCTTTTCATGCGTTATTTTACATGTTTTTTAGACAATTTCTAATGTGTCCATTTTTTTATTTGTATTAATTTAGCCTATTTCGTGAAAAAATTGTATTTAAAAATTCGTATATTTTTCAAAATTTGAAAAAATTCAAAATTAAAGGTCCGTAACTTCTTTTCTGCATCATATAAATGCACCAAACTTAGCATTAAAACTCACCTTGTTATTGGCTATGTTGGTGTAAAGAATGAAATTAGTTGGAGTTACACAGTCAATTTTACAAGGAAAGCAAGAAAAATGCAAAATTTCACGAAATTTGACTACTTTGACAGTGACTGCTGACTAGCTTGTTACAGATTTAAGCTAGATAATGTGCATAAGTGTATTTTCAGTCAAGTTCTTTAACGTGAAAAAGACTGCTACTAAATTCATTGAGTCAATCAAAAGTTATAGCACGTTATAAAAACTGTCGAAAACGTAACTACCACCTTAACCATGTAGTTTTACTGACACTGCTTAAGGACAAATTGATTGGGACAAGGATAAGGACAATAGTATGAACCGGGCTTAAGCCTTAAGCCCGGTTCAAACTCGTCCTTAAGGACTGTCCTTGTCCCTAAGAAATGTCCCTGTCCCTATGCGGGTTTGATTCATACTTTTTTGGTGTCCTTTTCCTTTTCCCTGTCCTTAAGCTGCTTTTGATTCATACTTGTCCCTATGCAGCTTAAGGACTGTCCTTAAGCAGCCATAAGGACTGTCCCTATGTCCCTAAGCAACGTTGAGCAATGTTCTACTTTTTCCCTGTCCCTTAGCAACTCGTCCAATCAAAATACGGCAGTTACTACATACATGTGACACCAAGAACAGCCAATCACGGACTATCTCGACTACTAGTGAAAGAATGTCGTGGGCTTGTGCTGCGATATTAAGTCTATCGTTATTTTTGTGTTATTAAACACATTTTTGCGTAAAAAAATTTAGTTTTCAATTTTTATACCAACCTGAAATATACTATAAGTTCATAAAGATGTTCTAGTGATCCAATTCCCATGCCTTGGAAGTCGGGTGGTTATGATTTTTGCTTTTCAACCTATAGATCAGAGTTCGAATCCCATTATTTGAAATTTTGGATTTTCTTTTTTTACCAGCCTATAAATAGGGTTGATAACTTTTTCAAGGTACTTTAAACAAAACGCATTTTATCCAATGACGTTTGAGCATTAGTTCATGTGAGAAAGACTATTCCCTTGTCCTCAAGGAGTATGAATCAATCACCTCTAAGGACAGGGACAAGGACATTCCCTATAGACCTTAGGGCCATTTCTTAAGGACAGGGACAAAGCATGAGGACACAGGGACAAGGACACCTAGGGACAGGGACAAGGACAACGCTTAAGGACAGGGACAACACTTAGGGACGAGTATGAACCAGGCTTTACACATACGCCTGCTAATTCCCCACACATCTGTTGTACTCATTTACGGTTTGGTATTGGTTTGGCTACAGCAAATCTGTTCTCGTGCTCATGAATATGACAAACCGACGGGATAGGGAACTACGGCTTGCCGGTTTAGCCCATAAAACCCTGTAAAGTTTAGTCTTATCACAAAATATTGGACACTTTGGACAAAACGAAACATACTGGGTGGATTTCACCCCTGTGATTTCTTTAGGAAAAGAACAAATTTCAGCAATCAAATCTACATTAGTATCGCGAGTAGCTCATAAAATCACGCCACCTGTTTTCTCTCAGTGTTCAGCATTTTTGGGTCAGGGGGTCGTTTCAGAAGCTTTACATAAGTCTTATGGGTCCCATAAAGTCTTACATATCGTTATAGGTGTTTCAGAAGCTTGACATAACTTCTGGATCACCTCATGTTCTCTCATAAATTTATGTTTTCTACCTAAATTTATGGGTAGCCTGATAATTACTACATAAAGTTATGTAAAAACTTCAGGCTACTCATAAAATGCTAAATGTGGGTGCCAGTTTTTCTCATAAATTTAGGAGAACGTCAGGGCACCCATAACTCACCTTTCAGGTAAAAAATAAGTACAAACCTCAAAAAAAGCACGAAAACTGGTTTGATGGGTAGAGCATAAAGTGGCATAGTTTAGGGAACTTATTTTCTTTAACTTTATTGTACTTTTCTAAAAAATCTGATTTTCAGATTTCACTAGAAAACAAAAGCAGCAGGTATGGTAGTAAGTTTTATGCGCTTAAATAATTAAATCAAATAACAAACCTATTTATTATTATTTTAATTGAGATTTTAAGTGAGCGCACCCTCAGCACGAAAATCAAAGCTGCGATCGTGCTGCTAGGCATCTAATTGTGCGAGCGCGTGTGCGTGCACATTCCATGCGGTTTCCAGCGAGAGCATATAATTTTATGTGAGAACTTTATGGGAGAACTTATGGGAAGGTTATGTGAGTAGTATAAACACTTATATTTCTCAACCTTAAACCAAAAAAACCCCCATGCTTGCTTAGTTTTTTTAGACGGTGCTGGTGAGTTTATTTAGTGTAGTTTGGTTAAGTTATATTACGTATAATTAATTTTCACACATTAGGTTGGCGCTTGCCATTATTTAATTGCGCCCCTCCCCTTGAGACTATTTTATTATTTTATATGTAAGTTATTTTATTGCTGACCAATCGCCATGTTATTTTACGTGTCGCTGTTGCTTGTGTGTGTATACTTTCAGTGCATGTCCTGGTATCGTTTGCTACCTCGCGATCTCAGTGACGAAAGTAAAACAACGACCTTAATATCTAATAGGTTGAAGAAGCTAGGTATGTCGTTTTTTGTGCTGGATAGTGTATATAAGCATAACCATGGTTATCGCTGTTTTCCTTTTGCAAGGCTAACCTTGTCAATTTGCTGTTTATCTGCTTAGAATTCACTAGTATAGAGATATCCATAACACAACAGTGAAAATGTCTACAGCAGTGACATCTGGCGTCCACTAAAGTTTTATTTTTCGCTTTGACACAGTCACGCTTACGCATGTCTTGTTTATTGATTGTGGCTCCTGCATAATCCGTGCTTTGTTTGCTTTTGTTTTGTCAGTTACAGGCATTTTCACAATAAAACGAGTATCGTAAGTTTTCGGAAAAGTAAGTTAAATATTATATTAATTAATATATACATATCTGGGAACTCCCTCATTGAGCTAAATGTTCGCTTACGCCAAGGCCAACCGGCTTGCGGGGAGGTGCCCCAGTCACTGGAAGGGCCCCTCAACACACGCACGCAGACCTTAACAGGGCGTAGTCAGACTGTCGAGACTATAAGTATGAATTAGAGCAAAAACGACCACCTAACCTTTCCAAAATTCATCCAAGTCTGTATCCAAAATTCTTATCTACATAGATAAGCCTTACACATCGTAAAAAAGATATCTATATATAACTCTAAAAATGTCCATTAAAAATAATGCACTAATCTAGGGAACTGCAACTTCCGAGGTCATTCTTTGATATAAAACGTCTACTGCATCCGTAACACTACATCGAGCACCCGCTTAATACGAGACTAAAAGCATTTTTTCCACGCCTAGCCAAACGTGGTTATTCCATATATGCTTTGCAGAAATAACGAAAACTAACATTAAAAAGTCTACACTCACCGACTCCAAGATCGATTTCCGCCGTCATCTCCTTCCCAGTTTCTGACTATGCCCTGTACATCGCTTGTACAGAAATGAAACAGCATGGAAAGATTTGATTAACATTACGCCCGTTTGTAAACGGTAATTAGGGTCCAGTTGACTGGGGCGGGCGACACGGGACAGCCAGCAAAACCGGGCCTTCCGCTCCCCATGCGTGAACCTCGGATTACTTAGTGGCCCCCCGCAGCCAGGCACTACATACACAATTATTAGCTTGCATGCATGTGTATATATTTAATGCCTGCTGTTTTGCCACGGTGATCCGCCTGACCGTCGTTGGTTGGGTTCGACTTGTGTTGTTTCCGTTATTCTCTGTTGTCGTGTGGTTGGTAAAAAAAAAAAAAAAAAAAAAAAAAAAAAAAAAAATCATTCCAAAAAAACCAACACAAAAAAATAGTCAAAAAGTCATTCGATCTGAATTTTTGTCGTGCCTCCTTTCTTAAAGCACCATTAAATTTTAACTTTTTGAACCTTTCAGCCTGCGAAAAGTTTACTGTTTCGGCTTATTTCAACAAATTTTGACTACTTTTTTTTAAATTTTTTAAAAATATTCCATAGGTTGTTTTGTTTTTTGTGCAGGTCTTATTTATTGATGGTCTTTTTAAAAATTTTATTCCTTGCGATTACACATTCTTTAAAAAACATTTGGTTACACACAGAGTTATTTCATTAAAAAAAAAAAAAAAAAAAAACAAAAAAAAAATACCTTTCCCCTCTTTCGTCTTTCTCACTTTTTTATACACACAGACAAACATAAGAAGACTATTGAAACTTCATTAGTAAATTGCTAAGTTTTAAAATGCCCAGAAAGTTAAAAAAGTGTAGTATACATAATCAAAATGCCATGACAGAAATAAAAAACTAAAAAAACGCATCAGTCAGTGTACAAGTATATAAAGTAGCACATATATGGTGTGGGCATGCAAATCAGCATTCTTCCTGCATATGTTGTCCGGCTTCTAAAAAACAGCAACCCTCATATGCCTAGGAATAGCCACAATCCCAAGGTTTTCAAAATTTTACCAAATTTGCTCAATTGAGACGTATATCGTTTTTTTTAAGGTATTCCAAACTACTCCCCCCCCCCTGCATCTTTTTAAAAAAAAAAAAAACGACCCCAAAAAAATCACTTGTCTCCACAAACTTTATCACAGAAACTTTTGTTTTTCAATCTATTATGAGTCAAATATTTCGGTTATAAATCAAGTTTTTACCAATGTTTACGTATTGACACGAATAATGAAAACTATCAGTTTCAAGCGATAAAAAAAAAAAAAACATTTTTTCGTTTTTTTAATTTGTGGGACTGCTAGAGAAAAATATTGCCAAGGGGATTATTGTTCTATCGTTTTTGTAACTAAGGTTATTAAGTGCACATTTAGCTATTTTAACTTAGATTTTTTTTTTTCTTTATCATAGTTCTTTAATAATTTAGTGTTTCAATTTGGAAAATTTGCGAACTCAGCTGTTATTAGAATAAAATGTTATAAAAGCGATCACGAAATTGTTTTAACCTAGAAATCCTGCAGGTATTTGATGTATGACTGAGGCCGGCATTTTGTACTTAAGAGTACACCCAACAATGGCATGGGTATGAGTAAAAATGTGGGTGAACTAACTACACAATTGAGTCTTTTATTGATTCGGATAATACTGGTCCCTTGTATCTAATGGTTAGCACTCTGGACTTAAAATTCCAGCAATCCCTAGTTCTATATGCTAAGACCTCTAGAGAGCCGATATTTGTGGGCAGGGATAACATTCGAAAAAATTGTTAAAATTTGTGAAAGTAATTGCTTGTTTTGTTATTTGATTTTATTTTTTTTTACCATCCTCTCGACTACAGAGATGCTCGGAAACAACACAAGTCGATCCCAACCTACGACGGTCAGGCGGATCACCGTGGCAAAACAGCAGGCATTAAATATATACACATGCATGCAAGCTAATAATTGTGTATGTAGTGCCTGGCTGCGGGGGGCCACTAAGTAATCCGAGGTTCACGCATGGGGAGCGGAAGGCCCGGTTTTGCTGGCTGTCCCGTGTCGCCCGCCCCAGTCAACTGGACCCTAATTACCGTTTACAAACGGGCGTAATGTTAATCAAATCTTTCCATGCTGTTTCATTTCTGTACAAGCGATGTACAGGGCATAGTCAGAAACTGGGAAGGAGATGACGGCGGAAATCGATCTTGGAGTCGGTGAGTGTAGACTTTTTAATGTTAGTTTTCGTTATTTCTGCAAAGCATATATGGAATAACCACGTTTGGCTAGGCGTGGAAAAAATGCTTTTAGTCTCGTATTAAGCGGGTGCTCGATGTAGTGTTACGGATGCAGTAGACGTTTTATATCAAAGAATGACCTCGGAAGTTGCAGTTCCCTAGATTAGTGCATTATTTTTAATGGACATTTTTAGAGTTATATATAGATATCTTTTTACGATGTGTAAGGCTTATCTATGTAGATAAGAATTTTGGATACAGACTTGGATGAATTTTGGAAAGGTTAGGTGGTCGTTTTTGCTCTAATTCATACTTATAGTCTCGACAGTCTGACTACGCCCTGTTGAGGTCTGCGTGCGTGTGTTGAGGGGCCCTTCCAGTGACTGGGGCACTTTCCCGCAAGCCGGTTGGGCTTGGCGTAAGCGAACATTTAGCTCAATGAGGGAGTTCCCAGATATGTATATATTAATTAATATAATATTTAACTTACTTTTCCGAAAACTTACGATACTCGTTTTATTGTGAAAATGCCTGTAACTGACAAAACAAAAGCAAACAAAGCACGGATTATGCAGGAGCCACAATCAATAAACAAGACATGCGTAAGCGTGACTGTGTCAAAGCGAAAAATAAAACTTTAGTGGACGCCAGATGTCACTGCTGTAGACATTTTCACTGTTGTGTTATGGATATCTCTATACTAGTGAATTTTAAGCAGATAAACAGCAAATTGACAAGGTTAGCCTTGCAAAAGAAAAACAGCGATAACCATGGTTATGCTTATATACACTATCCAGCACAAAAAACGACATACCTAGCTTCTTCAACCTATTAGATATTAAGGTCGTTGTTTTACTTTCGTCACTGAGATCGCGAGGTAGCAAACGATACCAGGACATGCACTGAAAGTATACACACACAAGCAACAGCGACACGTAAAATAACATGGCGATTGGTCAGCAATAAAATAACTTACATATAAAATAATAAAATAGTCTCAAGGGGAGGGGCGCAATGATAATTTTTTCTAGTTTTTTTCTGGTTTTTTTCTAGTTTTTTTCTAGAAATAATTTTCCTGTGAGCCCCAATGACACCAAGACTACTTTTTACACTATTCTTTTTTGAATTTTTTTTCAAAATTTTTTCCGTCCACGTATTATTTCTTTGCGGTAAACTGAATCATTTGACGTAAATATTGTACCGCAGACGCCGAAATTGGTGGCGACGCCCTGCTTTATAGTTTTTGCATACTTACGGTGGCACTCCTGAAATGTGTTTTGGCCATTATTTTTAAAACGCGCAAACATAAACATGCATCGTAAGAACAAAAGTTGTTCAGAAGTGAATTTCCTTCCATTTGATGTAAATATCACACAAAAAATTTGTGAAAATTTTTGAGCTAATTTCAGCAAGAAAAATAGATTTTCACGCAAATGCCTTCACAAGCCAGTGCATTCACACGTATGTAATGAATTTGAAAAGCTGAAAAACACTAGCAGCTGTGTTTTACTGAAACATACTTAAAAATTTTCGATGTTTTATTGAGTGTGGTGTAATTTTTTTTAAAACTAACGCAATATTTTCTACATGAGACAGAAATATTGTGCGTATGAATACAAACGCAAATTTTCGGCTTGCGATTTTAAAAAACTGGCTCAACAAAAAAAGTTAACATTTGGCACATAAATGCAACTTGTCGTCTTCGAGCGGTCGCAAAATTTGATTTTGAGCAAATCAATAGTACTTAAAAAATTTAGTCAAATTTATGTTTTTCGAAAATCGCGATTTTAGTGTTTCTCAATATATCAATCATATGCATGAAAAAAGACATTTTGCGACCGCTCGATCACGTTGAGGCGAGCAAAATGAGCTATTGGTTGTGCAACAGCTAGTTAGTTGTGAAGAGAAATCGCAAGCCAAAAATCCACTCACGTTTGGTCTACAGCGAATGCTGATTTGTCTCAATCAACTTCATTTCTTGTGTTTAGCCTTACTTTTACACCAGCTTGCCATTGTGCATCTAAAACTGGCCGCAGACTGCCGTTTTTCGAAAGGTCACATTTCAGGAGCGCCACCTTAATTCACTGAAAAACCAGTAAATCTGAATTATCTGTGAAACTTTAGATACGTTTTACAGGTGTTTCTGAGAAAATCCACATGTTTTTCACATCTGTAAATAGCAGGTAAATTTTATATGAAATTCGTGTAAAAAGTATCTGAAATTTATCTGAAATGCCAGTAACATTTTTTTCAAATAAAATTCAGAGTCTCTGAATTCTAGGTGAAATTCTCTGCATTTTCCCTGAAATTCTCTAAAATTTATCTGAAATTCCGCTGAAAGTCTGTAAAATATCTCTGAATGGAAAGGGTAAAAAACGTCTGAAAAATCTTTAACAAAAAAAATTTTACAGGAAATTCAGATTCCTGGTTTTCCTGTGATTCTAGTCTTAAATTACATACAGTACTGTGCAAAAAAAGTTCCCTGTTCGTCGACGTACGACGAGCTTCGTCGTTAGCGAAAAGTGACGAATGGTGGCCGGAAAGTGACGAACAAAAATTTTTCAAATTTTCACTTTCGTTGTTCGTCACTTTCCGGCCACCGTTCGTCACTTTTCGCTAACGACGAAGCACTCAGCGTAAAACTTGTTCGGAAAATTTTGATTTTTTAGTACCTGTAAGCCTGAGCCTAAGCCTAAGCCTAAACCTGATTAAGCCTTCCATAATTAATACAATTTCTGTTCATCCTATTTGATCGAAGTTAATCATTTAGTCATTTTTTCATTTATTTGTACAAAAATTTATGGTTGTGGTCAATGGTCAAATAACCTTGTTTACTCTCTGCTCAAAAATAATACTGTAAGACTTCACCTTCATATTATTTGCCACCATTCGTGTTAAGAATCATAAACTAATCACGAATCATTCACTTACCTCATCGATAATTCGCCAACGAATCCGCTCAATGATTAACCCCCTCGCGTATTTTTGTTTGCTGTATGTATGTGTGTATGTGGTAGTGTGTGCAGTGTGTATGTGTACTCGTATTGGTACTTGTTTTTTGTTATATGATAATACATACATATGTATAAATTTTGGGGACAAAATTCACAAGTCAGGACCAATGCTTTTGCCAATTTTTTACTAGGGGCTCCCAAAAATTCAATTTTACGTTTAAGGTGGCGCTCAGGGGAACCGACTTTGGCGCTTAATTTTTTTCAGCGACATTTTTGACCATAATGTCTTGAAGAAAAATTGTTCAGAATGAAAAGAGCTTTCATTTGATGTGCATATTGCGATAAAATTTTTTTTTAATATTTTTTGGACGATTTTGTAGCGGCAGCATAAAAATTTTTGTTTTAATATAAACTGATTACTCATATCACTGAAATACGCGGTTTCTTAGCTTTAAAATGATGTATTAAACATAAGAATACGTTAAAGCTTTGCTGAGTTATTTAGCCGGGAAAATAGCAAATAAAAAATGAAAAACCTAAAAAGCTGATAAATCTTTGAAAATGTAAAATTTTTGATTTAATTTCTTAAAAAATTGAGTATGGCTTTTGGTAACTTTTTCAACGGAACTATGCAGGCCTAGGAAAGGTCTAATTTTTTAAAAAGTGAAACGTGTGGGCAAACCTCACATTTTTGCGCAGCGAAGTCGACTACTTTTTTTTGATCTAGCTCCCTGCTGCCAATTGGGATCGAGTTGAAATTTTGCACAATGAAAGAAAGAATATAAATGCAGACGTCGACTTTTTCGATTTTAAATTTTTGGCTCTTAGCACTTTTTGTAGCCGCTCAAACACAACTGATTTTGGAAAAATCGATTTTTTGAAAAATCAATAATTGGAATCGAAAATCGAAGACATTTGACGTCTAGATTTTTGAAAGATCTTTTTAACGATACCAAGATTGTCAAAATCGGTTGAAGTTTCGCTGAGCTAGGTCAAAAACAAAATTAGTGTGAATAGAAAATTCGACATGGTCATAAAATTTGACACATTCACATTAAAGTGCTAAACTGTATTGTAATTAGGTTTTTTTGAAGTCTCTTTGATGTACAATTAAAGTGGTATTGCTACTTATTGCAAGAGCTTAGCGCCGAACATGAGTTTTGTTGCTGAGCGCTACCTTAAATCATAGGCGCAAAAAAGTTTTTTGTGCTCACAAAGCGTTCCTTTACTCGAAATTTTTGTTAATACTGACGAAGCTGATTTTTACATGATTCGATAGCCTAATGTCATATCTCAACCTCTATGATCCATTTTTTTAAATTTTTGCCCATGGCCTGAGCAGTGACGCCAAATGTAAAATCACTCAAATTTTGCGTGCCCAAAAAACAGCCATTTTTCACATTTCGCCCTCGATTTTAGAATTGAAACTACATATCAAAAATCCGGATCATACGATTTTGCGCATGCATGTGGGCTGCTACTATGCCAAGTTTCAGCCTGGTTAGCGTGATGTGGTTTGTGTTAGAACTGTTCAACTGAGGGCTACTTTTAGGCTTTTTTGCGTACTTTTGCCTATGTAAATACACTGACGAACGCACTGAACCAAAAGTGCACCTTCAAGCTTAATTGTTCATATCTGACGTTGGGGTGCCTTGGGGGGTAACATATGTGAAAATAAGCAAAATTGGAGAACTTTGATTTTTGACCTGGGTAGCCCTTAAGGGGGTAATGTCGTTTTCGTGGTTTTTGACATTTCAGTGTAATTTTTGCGCCCACAAAACTCAAGCTAAAAACGGACTACGGCTTCGAAACTTTAACCACATTATCTTTAGGAAAATATCCCCACCCGTTTTTTTCCTTTTCTAAAAATAGTTTGTAGAGTCGGTGTTAAGGGCTTTTGAAAATTTTAGAGAAAAGTCAAATTACGTGATTTTTGCACAAAAATGTCATTTTCTCAACGTAGAAACGACTTATCAACTATATCAAAAAAACGGGTGGGGATATTATGTCAGTGCATAACTGTAAAAAGTTTAGTAGTTGTTGGCTGATCTAGAGTTTCATAACTGTGGCGCAAAAATTAGTCAAAAAAACCGCTGATGGGGTGTATTCAAATGATTGCAGCAGTAAAATTGCAAAAGATAATCTGCTTTTAAATATAGGTTTTTTAAAACTAGAAGGTGTAAAAAAATGTAAAAAAGACCGCTCTGGTTTTTGTTGAGGTTAAGTGCAGTTATGGTAGTTTAAAAAAACACCTAAAAACGCAATTACCCCCTTAAGTGAGGAGGAAAAGATCTGCACGGCTTCACCGGGAGTTCCCCCCCTTACCTCCAATCACTCACTTACCTTTTATTAAGTTTCACTTGTGCACAACCACTCTGTGTATTTCATCTCTGTCATCTAAATTTCTGGCTACTGTTTGGCTTGTAATGAAGTCGACCTAGAGTGTGCCTATGTAAAGCCCGCGGGTTTGGTTCTTTTTGTTTCCGCGTCTGGTTCGTTATCTCTGTTACCTATTTTATGCTCTGTAATCTAATCATGTTTATTTTCAGTAAACCATTTATTTTTTGTGGACTTTGTGTGCGGTTCTTGGCCTTGCCCTCTTTCTGGTAGTTTTAGATTAGGCTTAGTGTCAGGTAGCGCCGTAGCGAGCGCGTGCGTTGCGTTGTCCGTGCGCCTACTGCGCTGTTCCCATAGGTAATATCCCCATAGGTCCCGATACCCGACGGTGTCCGGCCACCCCGGCCCAATCGAAAGACTCCCGCTTGAGCCATTAGTAAGTGCCCGTCAACACACGGCCTTAAAATATTTTTTACAATAACAATAGTATTTTAGTAATGTAACAGGGTCACCTAGCTACTACCGTCCTAGCTACACTACAGGACACCACGACCCGAGGACAGGTTACACATTATTGTACGCACACACAAGACATGGCGACCTTGTCTCGACCCTACTTTCTCGGGACACCGACAGTAAATACGGCTCGACAAGACCCTCCTGTCACTGCTAGTCCGAGAACTACTGTTGAGTGTTTGTGCGCTTGACGATGAACCGTTTGACTGTTCTACTGTTTTACTGCTCTACTGCTCTACTGTTGAACCTATCCGAGAGCTTTTTCCAGGCAACCGCTAACTGCTGAGCCAGACAAAGAACTGCCAGCTTTGCTGCCTTGCCGCTAATTTCATGGTCGGCTAAAGCCACGTGTGAGTTACAGGCGTTGATGAACAAGCTGATGCATCTTGAGCTTGTAATTTTTTATTCACACGGCGTACATAAGAGGAAAAGGAGCTTTAGCATTTCGAGTTCTAGTCTGCCAAATGTCAGAAACAAAACCTGCAAAACTTTAGAAAACCCGAGTGGCCTGGAATTAATTAGCGGAGTCCCCCCACTTTTTGTCATAATTAAGTCACTATTCCACGGTTTGTGCAAGAAGGTACCCCCCCAGAATTGTGGCTATATAGCTTTGACCATTAATACGTACATAATACAGTGAAATAGTCATCTCTAATCTCTACATATCTACATTAGTATATAAGGCAGCTCATATTTAACAGTTGATCTGATAAACAAAATTGTGAAAATTTTTATTTATTTATTAAATTTTAAAATTTATTGCAAATCGAGGGAACTTGAGACCCAAATTCACAAACTGTAAGTGTTATTTAAATACCAACGCTAAGAGTTTGTTAAGTGGTAGCGCTTAAGTATATTTAGTATGTTAGAAGTTAAAGTATGTGAATAACACTTAGCGCTTATAAGCGCCAACACGAAGTGTAAACACTAAGTTTAAGCGTTAATGTTAGTATGTGAATACGTGCCTTATAAATGTACTGGCTTGCAGAGGAATTTGTGTAAAAATAATTTGTTTCTTGTTTATTTTTCGGGTCAAATGAAGTTCACTAGTTCAGGGCTGGGGGACCTTGATTTCGGTTTTTGCCTAATAGGAGCCTTTGGCTTGGTTCAAGCATAGGCTTAGGCTCATGTGTAGGAGGTAGCAAATGTAAAATTTCGGGAATGATTCATCCAACTTGAAGCTTGGCGCCTTGGCCCAGAAAATTCAGAATCCTGATGAACAACAAGTGGCACATCCCGGATTTCGCAAAAAGGGGGATGGCTACACCAAGAGCTGCGACTGGGGAGGGGGAGGGGGGGGTGCGGAGCAACGTGAGCCACAAATAATCGTGAGGGGGTGCGGTAATAACACATTAACACAAAGAGAAAAACGGTGTCGAAAACGAGTGCGAATTGAGTCAAAAAAAGGGTCCAATTTGTTCACACTGGATTTCGAGAGCAAGTTCCCACTAGCTTTGACTGTTTTCTGATAAATCAGGGTTGGCGCGATAGCGCCCAACCCTAGAATAGGAAAATTTAGCACTAATGCGGATTTTGAGAATTTGAACTTTTTGTAGCTCAAAATATAGAAGAGCTTTTTACACGAAATTTTGTGGTGTACACCCCTTAGCAATACCTAAATGCTGGCAAAATTTCAGCAAGATCGGGCAAGTATTTTCTGAAATACCCCCGGCGACCCCCCAATATTCACGGACTTTCGCTCGTTTTTTCCCCAGATTTTTTCTCGCCGGTAGTTCATCCGAGCAACACCTTTTTTGGTTTTTCACATTTCGTATAGCCTGCAATAGACACGGAAAAAATGGTTTTGCTCGGGTGTTTCCGTGAGAGGCTGTGCTGGGAGGGGGGAAACCCCTTTTTTGGGGTCCAAAAAATGACTAAGTACGAAAAAGTTTAGCACACTTTTTAAGAAGTTGCGCAAAACGGCCAGTCATGATCTTTTGCATGTGAGGTGGTACAGTAGTGGAATAGAAACTAACATGAGGTTTTTTGAATTTCGGCCTATAAGCCATAGGGCATGCCCATACCCGCCGCCACGTGTATTACGGGGGTAGGTTCGCTACGGGCAGTAAAGCTATCATGGTTATAGCTGGAGGTCTATCGTTTTGTATACGAATATAAACCCATATGCTGTGCATTCACTGGTATTATCACTTTCTTGTTCAGATATTGAATAGTCCCCTAGACGTTACCTCCCTGTTGGCTGTATGTCATGTATGCGCGTACGTAACTTCACAGTAGAATAATTAGGTTTGCTGCTTGTTTTTCATGATAGTTCAAGTTTTTTCGTGCAATGTGGATTGTGAACTTGCTAACATCATATTAATATCCATTGCCCCACCGATTGCCCCCCCAGGGTGTTCCCAAAGGGGACTCGGGACCCTTTTGAACTTTTGGGGTCAAAATTTTTTTTTCGAGTTTATTTTCAAAAATTTGTCTCTAGGAGTAGTTTGGTGTCCTGAACACGAATCTGGGATTTATTTTTGCCTATATCCACTCTGGACACTCATGGCCCCCAGGGTGCCACCAGGGGGTCAAAATGGGTCAATTTTTTCGAATTTGAAATTTTGATGTCTATTGAGGTAATTTGACCCCCTGAACACAAATCCGAGGTTCATTTTTATCTGTGACTCTTGTGAACTCTCCTGCGGCCCTCTACTAGGGTACCCCCCCACAACAGATCCAAGGGGTCAAGTTTTGAAAATTTGGATTTTGATGTTCATAGGTGTAATTTGATTCCCTGAACACGAATCTGAGGTCTATTTTTGTCGATGTTGACTCCCCTGCGACCTCACAACCTCCCTCAGGGTATCCCCCCCTCCCGACAGGTGTCCAAGGGGTAAAACTTTCAAAACTTGAATTTTGGTGTCCCTGATTACGAATCCGTGGTTTTTTTTGTCTAGAACATCCCTCGATTCCAACACCTCCCGAACGGGAATCCAAGGGGTCAAATTTTACATAGGTATATATACATGTATATTGTATATATGTACATGTACATATGTACACTTACGTACATACTACATTGGTCCACTTCAGGCAGTGAAGCCGTCATAGCCATATGTAGTGATAGCTATGCTGTGTGCTTCGTTACCACTACAGCGGAAAAAGGGAGTGGACTAGTAAGAAAAAATGCCCTTGTCGGGCGGCTCCTTGGGACGAATAGGTTACTGTCTGTCTAAAGCGGAAAAATACTTAGGCTGAGCTTGTAAAAGCATTGGTACAAGACTTTATTAACGAGAATATGCAATTCGTGTGAGCTCGTCAAAATACATAGGTGGACTAGGTATACCTGTTGAGAATAGGAATACGATCTTCGTAGGGCAGACACTGTTTTCCGCACCCTATTTGCTCGAACTTACAGCCCGTTCTGGGTTCGTTTCAACTGTATTTTTTTATTATTATTGTTGTAAAGTATATATGCTTGATAAAAAGGTTCTGTGAGATAACTGATCGTTTGATCGAAATATATGTATATGTACGTAGTAAGCATCGTACTTCATTCGACTTACTTCATTCGATCATATTTAAATTATGCATATTGTGTTAGATGTGTGTAAGCTACAGTAGGAACAAATCCATAATCTGAGAGTCCATAACCTAAAAACAAGAGCTTATGTACAAGAAACTGCGGCCTAAATTGACCCATTTATGGCGTGCAAAATATAGTGGTGCGAGGTATATAGGCTTTTCAGCGTCCTTGTCAGCCGAGCAATTGTTTGCGAACCTTAGCAATCCCTGACCGATTGTTTGCATACCCCCGATTTGTTTCAGCCGTTCAGCCAACAGCCGACATTTCAGCTAAAATTATTATGAGTGCCCGCTCTAACGTTTTTGCCATTTGCCAATGTTGAGTTGTAAAGTGTAAAGCCAGTGTAAAAAATGCCTCTATGTTACATGAGCACATGATATAATTTAGCTGAAGGTCGCTCGAATAGGGTGCGGAAAACAGTGTCTGCCCTACGAAGATCGTATTCCTATTCTCAACAGGTATACCTAGTCCACCTACTTTGACGAGCTCACACGAATTGCATATTCTATTATTATTCACTAATATTACACTATTATTATGCTGATGTGGCAAAAAGAAGTATACTACCGTAAAGAGTATGTTACCTCGTTTTGCGTCAAAACCATCAACTTCAAACAATGTGAAAGAAGACGATTTTCAAACAGTTACAAAAAGAAAACAAATTATAACTGTCGGAAAAAGTAAAGCTACTGACTTCCGTGGCGTTAGCAAAACTGCTGATATTTTTGTGTACCGCATTTCGCCAGACTGCGCTGAAAATACGGTACTACAGTGTTGTAAGAACAAAGGTGTAACTGTACACGAAATAGAAACAACCTCTATGTCGGAGTTTCAGCTCAAAAGTTTTCACCTTGTGATAGCTATGTATGTCGAACCTTAATGCTGTATACAATCCCGAGTTTTGGCCAATGAACGTCAGATATCGACGCTGGTTTAAATCCAGACAAATTACTCAAAATGCAGACAATTAAAATATGCCACTGGAATATTAATGTGGTGCGATCAAAAATGCCTGAACTTGAGCTTATTATTGCAAATCATCAGCCTGATATTTGTTGCATTACTGAAAGTAGACTAACACGTTCTATTCAAAATAAACAGATTGCATTAACCGACTACAATATTTTGAGACGAGATCGTGGCGCCAATCACGGTGGAGGCATACTCATTTACTATCGTCACACAATAAAAATTGAACGAATCACCCCTGTTGACGATGCCAATTTTGAATACATTTGTGTACATGTTAAACATTCACGAGCACCATTCGGTCTCATTACTACTTACCGACCACCCAGTTCTAACGCACAGATTTTTTTTGAGTCCTTGACAAAAACTACCGCGTCACTACTAAATTACACCAAAAATGTTCTCGTACTCGGTGACTTAAACTTCGACACGAATGCCG